>CAIGQQ010001431.1:2413152-2451080 GCA_903798035.1 Danio albolineatus | reverse complement strand
ATATATATATATATATATATATATATATATATTGGTGGGCTACTAATATTTACCTTAAAATTATTTTTTCATTTTTAAATTGCTTTTACTGCTGCCAAACTAAACAAAATAGGACTTCTCTTCATAAAAACAAATATAATAGGAAGTACTATGAAAATATCATTGCCCTGTTAAATGCCACTTGCACTCAAAAAAAAAATGATGTCAAACTACTTGCATAAAATGAGTTAAAGCAACACAATTATTATTTTTCTTTGAATTATTTCATGTTCAATCAACTTGAATTTGTAAAAACGAATAGTTTAACAAAATTCCTTCACGTTGTTTAACACAAATTATTTGTGTGGAACACAGCATTTTTACAGTGTGCGAAATATCTGAAAATGAATTTAAATTTCAGAGAAGAGCTAATCATCTTGCCTTCAATCGTATGTTGTGAAATGAATGTTTAATTGGCATTTGTATTTAATTTAATATTACATTTCCAAAAGCAGTACTTGTAAAGGTACACATACACACATACATACATACATATGTACATATATACACACACACATACATACATACATACATATGTATATGGGGGGGATCTCCACCCCACCACCAATGTACAGCATCCACTTAGAGGATGCAACCAACGGCAGCCACAAGACAACAGAGCTAGTGCGCTCACCACACACCAGCTTTAGGGCAGTGTAGAGACAGGGATAGAGCCAATTCGGTGGAAGGGGATGATTGGGAGCCCATGATGGGTAAGGGCCAATGGAGGGAGATTGGCCAGGACACTGGGGGTTATACCCTTGCACTTGACGAGAAGTACCATGGGATTTTTAATGACCACAGAGAGTCAGGACCTCGGTTTAACGTCTTAACCGAAAGACGGCACCCATTGACAGTATAGCTGCTTAGCTTCAGTGAGTAACCTGTCTTGCAGGGTGATATGGCTATGGCTAAACATGGTTATAAAATATCTACTACTGTATATCTGTCCATCTACTTCATCTATTCCCATTATTTGGTTGTCATTATTTCAAAAAGCAAGACTTGTCAAACAGAAGTAACTGACATACTGACTGATATAAACGTATTGTCTTTTTTTAGTGACTGTGCTTGGCATAAGTGAAACACCTACGAGATCCCCTCTGGAAAAGATCATACGGCCCACAAAACCACCAGGCACGCGCCAGCCCACAAGAGCCAAACCCAGCACATCTGCAGGGAAGAAAAAAAACCCAGGCCAAACCACTACAGCAAAACTGAGCCAAGAAAAGTCCAAGAAGGCCACTCAGCAAAACGAGAAAAAAGTGAACGTGAGCACGAAAACACAAAAGAAAGTTCCCGCTCACAAGAAATTAACGCCACAATCCATGAAGGATAAAAAAGCCCCTGTTAAACCGTCCACTGCAAAGCCCAAACAGTCATTTAAAGGAGCTCCGGAGAAGAAGAACATCAAACCACTCAAACCTCAAACGAAACCAAAAGCGGTGACAAAGCCCAATGTTTGGTTACAGAAGACTAAAAAGAACGGAAAGGAAGCGAAGAAACCTCTGAAGAGCCAACCTGAGGGGACTGTTACTAAAAAGACCCAAGCAAGCAGCAAAAAGACAAAAAACAGCATTCCCGCCAAAAAGAAAAAAGCTGTTTAAATGAGCGTGCATGCGGTGTAGTAATTAGACGGTAGTAATGTAGCGCAGTAATGAGAATTCAAAGATAGCCCGTTCAACAATGTATCAATGAAGTTTTTGGCTCTGAGGTCAGTCAGATGTGTGATGCCAAAGGCCAAAGAGGAAACCACAACAGTCCTGCTCCAGAGGTTGATTCCCTTTAGCGTGCAACACGGGAGCATTCTTCAAATGCTGGGCTTATTTTTGGAATGCGGTTGAGTAATTAGTTCGGATCTCTATTTTAGATCAAGACTAAAATTATATAGAGAAATTCTAAATGCAAAAACGAGAATGCTGTTGAAAGACTTTCTTAAACATAACTCTTTGAAACTAAAATACGTCGCGTTGTAAAATGTGTAATTTTATGGCATACCTAAGGAAGTCTAAAATGCACATTTCTGAAAAGTAAGTGCTATTGCTTTTCCCTTAATAGACACAGACAGAAGGCATATCTATATATACCGTCCATAGGTTTTTTCATGGTGCAAGCAAAAATGGTTCATTCAATAAAGTCTCTTGGCTGGTTTACAGTAAAATCCTTTTTGATGCTGATCCAAGTCTGTATGGTGGTGTAAATTAAGTACTACTTGTTGCTAAATCTCTGGGCTGAATGCCAGTTCTACCCCTTGGTTTGTTTGTTCATGTGAAGTAGTAGGGGTGTCCTGATTCTCTTTTGCTTGGAGGTTTAGGGTTAAGGGGAAGTGTCATACAGCACGTCAAATGAAGATTTTTCAGGGCCACGTTGAAAATTTCTTACCCCTTGGTTTCGAGTGTGGTCTTGGAAAATCTCCACTTGAAGGGGTATCTAGCCCTTCCCCTTAGCCCTACGCCCTCGAGATAATTTACACAACCCTACCCCTTCATGTGAACGCGCAAAACGAGGGATAGGGGGAAGGGGAAGATGCACCAGACTTTTTGTTAACATTAAAGCAGTGTGCTGTGCATTTTATGTTGCTAGGCAACCTGTTCAAACGTCTTGGTACTGGAGTGCATGACGTCAGGCACTTTTTCAGCAGAGTTTTTTTAACTGCAGGCACACAGCGATCTAACAAAAACGAGTGTGGTTTGCAATGGTTTGCTTCTTCTGGCACGTTGAGAGTGTTTTCAGTTTAATCAAGTAGAAAATTAGCATTAACGCTCATGCAGAGCATTACGTTCAACTTCTATATGAATTAACTGAACACACTCACTGTGCTGAGTTGTGCCATTTTTTAACATTCTTTTTCAAGGGCCTTAGGCAGTGGTCACAAAACCTTTTCCTGAGGGCCGGTGTCCTGCAGATTTTAGCTCCAACCCTAATCAAACACACCTGAATAAGCTAATCAAGGTCTTACTAGGTATACCTGAAACATCCAGGCAGGTGTGTTGAGGAAAGTTGGAGCTAAGCCCTAAAAGGACACCGGCCCTCCAGGACCGAGATTGGTGACCCCTGGGCTTAGGGAAGGCATATAAAAAAGAGTTAAAGAGTTATAAATTAAAATTGGGATTGCGCCTTGGTCATTCGCATTGCTGGGTAAGTTAAAACAAGTAATATCAGATAGGCCACTACTGTTGAACAGGTTAAAATTTACCTATTTAATAATTTAATGTGTTTTACTGATCACATTTTATACATATATTTGCATAATATTTAAAAGTAGGGTATAGAAAATTACTGTCATTTCACAAAACATTGAATAAACATTTGTTTTTGGGACTGAGAACGAAATAAATGGAAAAGTTCACTCAGAAGTTGCCATCACACACACAAAAAAAAAATCACATAAATAATTGCAAAGCTCTTGGTGCTGGAGCGCATGACATCGGGTGTTTTTTCCTCACAGACTATAATCAACGCACAGAGTGTTCTGACAAAAATGAGAGATGCAGTGGCACATTGAGAGCGCAGTGGAGCAAGGGCTTTCAATTCATTCATAAGGAAGATTAGCTCACGCATTACACTCAATTTCCATATGAATCAATTAAAAACACTCTGCTGGGCTGTCCCATTTCTTATGGGAATATTTCTATCCCCGCACACACTTTTTCAAGGGCCATGGGGAAAGCATAAGGATAGAGTTATAAATTAAAATTGGGATTGGGCCTTGGCCATTTGCAATACTGGGTCAGCTTTAGAAAGTAATATCAGATGAGCCACTACAACTGAAATTATTTAATTATTTAATATGTTGTACTGATCACATTTTATTAATCTGTATGCATATTTAAAAGTGGGACATGAAGATTCTAGATCAGTGGTTTTCAAACTTTTTTCACCAAGTACCACCTCAGAAAAAAATTGTCTCTCCGAGTACCACTATAATGACCGGTCTTGAAATACAGTAGCGTTGTAGGCCTAATTAAGCAGCTACAGCTCCGCAGGGTTCAAAAACGTGGCAGATTAATTCTTATTATTATGAATTTTTATTATTGTCAGCCACTTTTAACATTCTGAAGAGTTTGAACATTAACCCTGTACTGTGCTTACAGGTACAAAAAAATAAAATAAAACATCAACGTTTAAATTAAAATGTGCTTTTAAAGTGAATAAAAAAATAAATAAATAAATAAAAAATTAAAAAATGAAATAAAAATCACACTGCTCTTAAAAAGTCTAAAGAAAACTGAGTAGTATTATCGTAAAGTAGCTTATTCATCAAGTTCCTTGGACCTCATAAATATAGGCTATATGTTAACATATTCGTATATAAACGCTTTGTTGTTGTATGTTTATATGATTTACTTGAATGTCTTTAAAATCTTAACATTAACTTGTATTTTAAATATATTAATTGGATTTACATACCTAAATTAGATATTAGATCTGCTTGCTGCGCGTTAAAGTAGGCTTTGTGTGTCAGAAATGCAAGTGATTTAACTATACCTGTCAACATTGGGAAATAAAAATGCGAGATAACAACCGTTACAAATAAGGGGAGGAAATGTGCTTCAAATGAGTGAATACATGACAAACATTGGAAAATTTTAAATAAAATGAAGGTTTTACCTATTAAAATCAATATACTAATCACATCGGTGTTATCGGATGCGTTAAAGGGTTAAAAGTGTGTTCATTTTTTTTTTACTTTAATTATTCATCGATTCGTCCGCGTACCACTAGAAGGAAGCCTGCGTACCACTAGTGGTACACGTACCCCAGTTTGAAAACCACTGTTCTAGATCATTTGCTGATTGTTATTTCTGTTATTGATTGTTTTTGCACTGAAAACAAACAATAAAAACTAAAAAGTGAACTCAGAAATTGCTATAAAACAATCACACACAAATAATTGCAAAGCCACAAGTAGCTCCATAACATCAAACACAAAGACTGAAATAGCATTATCTTGTAACAAATACGATCAAAGAATGTGTCACTGATAATGCTTGTCCTTGTCCGTCAAAAAACCGAAACATTTTATGCAGCGATGAATAAATGTGAGCTCCAGAAAAACACTCATCTGATTTTGCCCCAGCATCTCTTTGGTCATCACCTGCATTGCTCTGCTTGAAGTTTCAAGTACAAAAACTTCAGGTAGAGCAATGCAGGTGACGAAAGTAGGTGTAAGCGAAGTCATGCGTGTGATCTGTCATCATTTAGCCGACAGCGTCCCGTCAAGCAATGGCCAATCCATCATTCAGGACTCTACTAGCCTTCAGCCAGCAGCTTTGCAGATCACACTGTGTGAAAAGCAGAAGCCGTGCATTCCCTTCCTCACACCTGGACTTTATCAACTACGCGCCATACATTTTTGTAGAAATTTACATGCAAGGCAGGTATTTAAAGTGAATTTCAAAGTTTGTTTCTATTGCATTACATATGTAATTAAAAAGCTAGGCTAAGTAACACCTGATTTTTCATTTCTTCATAAACAAAATACACCTCAGGAAAGGTTAGTCTAGTAGTTCAGAGCAGGCTTTCAGAGCTCAGAGCAGGCTTTCAGTCCTAACTCTCCTAAATGCTTTTATGTCAAGATATAGATCCTTATTTGGATAGTTACAATAATTGGGTTAAAGGAATAATCCACCAGTTTAAAAAGTTGAAGGCCTAATCCACACAAAAATGAAAACTTTCAGTTAATTTACTCAGTCTCGGGTCATCTAAGGCCCCGTTTACACTAGTGCGTTTTAGTTTTAAAACGGCGTTTTAGCATGAAAATGATCCGCGTCCACACTAGCGTTTTCACCCAGCGTCTCAACAGATCTCCGTCTTCACCTCGCCACCAGAAACGTATATCACGTGACTATTCGCGCACTCTGGTCATGCGCGTTCACGTATAAACAGGAAGCATGCGTCTCGCTCGGCGTTTGGTTATTGTTAGTCAACAAACGCTGGTTGAACGATGAACGCGATGGTAAAGAAAGCAAGAGAGGTCCTATTGTGGACAGACGACGAGGTTGAGCTGTTACTTAAAGTAACAAATGAATATAAAACATCCATGGCTATCGAAAATACAGTGTTTACAGCGCAGGCTGGTCTGCCGGTGACGTTATAGCCATGTGCGCTTGACGAATAAGGGAAGGATACGCAATGACCCAAAGCCCCAATCACGTAGCGGATCTCAGCAGCCACGCCTCTGTTTTTAAAGATATCTGTTTCCCTCCATCCACACTGAGACGCTGCGGCAGCGTTTTAGAATGAAAACGCCCTCTCCAGCGTTTTCAAAATGCTCCGTTTTCGCACCTCGAAAACTCCGGCGTAGTGTGGACGGATGGCGTAACCGTAGCAAAACTTATGCTTTTTAAAACGAAAACGCACTAGTGTAAAGGGGGCCTAAGATGAAGGTGAATTTTTTTCTGAGGTAGAGCATCAACAAATATTTGTACTGAAGCCGTGGTCCTTGATGATTGATATAAAGGAAGTCAATGGTCATTGCTTTTCAAGTTAAATGCATACAAACAAGTCCAAATCAATCCCCATGGCTCCTGAAGCTAAAAGATAAGTCTGTGCAGGAAATTTGACATTATTTCAAGAGTTCACACTTAGCTGATGATTGATTATAAAGCTTGTTTGGCATGCTGTCCCGGGAGAGAGCCCTGAGCTCATAAGATCCTCAGGCCCGCGGCTCCCTCCCGTTCGCAAGGCGAGAGGAGAGTTTGAGCTCAGGTAGATCTCGAGAACTCCTCTGCGGGTAGCTAATGAACAGATAGTGATCGCTGTGAAAAGATAACTACTTACTAGGAGCATGTCTATGGTGCAGATTTGTATTAGTCCATTAACTTAAGTTGCATGTTTTTAGACGGTGGGAGGAAACTGGGGAACCCGGGGGAAACCCACGTGAGCACGGGGAGAACGTGTAAACTCCACACAGAAACATCAGCTGGCTCGGTAAGGACTAGAACCAGTGATGTTCTTGCTGTGAGGTAACAGTGCTAACCACCGGGCCACCATGCCACCCATCTAGGAAAGGAGGAGGAGTAGGGGTGGAAGGGGGGATTCTTCAAAATGAAGATGGCTGTGATACGGAACTTAGGGTATATATAGTGGCTTAGGACTCATCTGATTGGTGAATCATAAATTGGATAATGCGGGACCAGCTGCGAGCCATCATCTGCACGTGATCCTCTCGGAATTAGTTTATAAATAAACTTCACTTGCAATATTATTGGCAGTTTTCAGCACGCACACAAGTGTAGCGAGCACACGCTCGATGTAGGCGGCAATGATGCACTCAGATGCAAGTTCATCTATCAAAACAGATTTATGTCCGTGAATATAATTTAAATCATTTGGGACACTCATCGAATCATTATGGCAGAAAAATCAAACAACCAGAAGCTTACGCTCACTACCCTTGCGTGAACACCATGAACTGTTTGCTCAGGCTGGGGATTAAAGCAAATTATATTGTAAATAATGTTCAATTTGGGCGCCACGGTGGCATAGTGAGTAGCACAATCGCCTCACAGCAAGAAGGTCGCTGGTTCGAGCCCCGGCTGGGTCAGTTGGCATTTCTGTGTGGAGTTTGCATGTTCTCCCCGTGGTTGCGTGGGTTTCCTCCGGGTGCTCCGGTTTCCCCCACAAGTCCAAAGACATGTGGTATAGGTGAATAGGGTAAGCTAAATTGTCCGTAGTGTATGAGTGGGAATGAGTGTGTATGGATGTTTCCCAGAGATGGGTTGCAGCTGGAAGGGCATCCGCTGCGTAAAAAATATTCTGGATAAATTGGCGGTTGATTCCACTGTGGCGACCCCGGATTAATAAAGGGACTAAGCCGACAAGAAAATGAATGAATAAATAATGTTCAATTTCTTGCATAAATCAATCGTTTCGCTTCACAAAACATCAGTGTATCATCAGGGGCTACAGGGATTGATTTGCACTTGTTTTTATGTGTTTAAATTGAATCAGCTTGATCCAGAAGTTGCTGAGATGTTTATTTCAGTGTGATGTACGTCCAATTGAAATGGAATATTGAGCAGGGGCGAGGCTTTCATTTGCGCATCATTCCCTCATAGCAAACTAACGGTAAAAGAGGAAATTAATATGGAGCTGCTATTGAAGCCCACGGGATGACGTCAGCAGAATGACCGCCACTCCAAATGTGTGAGCAAACAGCCAGACTTTGATTGAAGATTACCAAAGCTAACTTTTTTTTCAGTGGACTAGCTTGCAGATTAATTATTCACCTTAACAATAACAAAGTGAAGTAGCAGAATGATTGATGTTTTACTAAAAGGTTTCAGTGGTTTGAGGGTGAGCAAATCATCATCGAGGGTGAGTAAAGTTTTCCTTTTTGGATGTACCACCCCTTTCAAGAGTTCACACTTAGCTGATAATTGATTATTAAGCATATTTGGCATGCTGTCCCGGGAAAGAGCCCTGAGCTCAGAGTATCCTTGAGCCCAGGGCTCCCTCCGGTTTAAAGGGCGAGAGGAGAGTTTAAGCTCAAGAAAGTCTCGAGAACTCCCCCCGCTTGTGAACGTGCTGAGATATATCTGACTAGAGTTGCCTTATAAGGCTAAAGTAGTCGATTTACTTATGTTGTATGTTTTTTAGACGGTGGGAGGAAACCAGAGAACCCGGGGAAAACCCACGTGAACATGGGGAGAACATGCAAACTCCACACAGAAACGCCGACTAGCTCGGGGAGAGGCTGAACCAGCGGTGTTCTTGCTGTGAGGCAACAGTGCTAACCACTGGGCCACCGTGCGGTCCTTTCAGAGAAGGGGAGGAGTTGGGGTGGAAGGGGGGATTCTTCAAGACGAAGATGACCGGAGTAGAAAGCTCTGGTAATTTATACTGTGTCAGGATTCGTCTGATTGGTGCAATATGCTGAGCTGATGTGATTCCAGCTGTGTTCAATCATAAGCACGTGTTCCTCTCGAAATTTAGCTTATAAATAAACCCCACTTAAATAGTGTGTATTTGTCAGTTATAAAAATGACTATGTGGTGCCAGAATGACACTAATATCTGTAAGGAATTTTGAAATCATTTTTGAAATCTCAATGAACTTCTTTTAAATAAACTGTGCTTCATTTTATATGCAACTCCTGAAATACGCTTTAAAAACTGCTCTTTCACTCCTCTCAGGACTTCAGTAGGACCAAATAGTGACCTGGCAAGCTGATAAGGATCACAAACACAAAACAACACGTTGTCAGAGCTTGCCTTCTGCTATAAATGACCAGCTAAAATGCAAAAGTCAGACTATACTGTATGCAAATTTCAAACTTTGCTGAGCTTCATTTAAAACTGTACTCAAAGCCACATCGAGCTTTACTGTATCCTGTAATTAAAGTACAGGTTATGGACATACCGTAACAAAAGTGGCATGCTGGGACTGGATTATCTGTAGCACCGAAAGCAGAAAGTAATGACTAGGTTTCAAAAAGCCACTGCGTGACATGTTCATTTGACAAGAAATCCTATAAGCCCTCATCTAGAAGACTGCTTTAAGGTGTTGATGTGTGGGACAAGGTGAAAACATCACTGAGGTACGCTTCTGTGAAATTCTTGCGCCGTGTGATCTTCGTACAGTAATTTAAAAGGGGCCTCTGCATCCTGGGAAGCCCTGAGAAGTTGCCCTGGGTTGCATTGCACAATTTGGAGGGTCTTCAGAAATTATAATTACTCGTGACAAGTAGTTACAGTGAGCCCCTGAAGCAAACAAAAACAGACTTTTCACCTGGTTCTCTACTGTACTATTAGCTCTGTTCCAATTCAATATTTATAGCACCGATTCCACTTGCACTGACATCTATTTTAAATGGGTTAAGTGGTCTTGGGGTCATCATAGTTTCCTATACTGTATATATAATGGTGTTTTAGCACCTTCAGATAACATGTACAGTTGTGTTCAAAACTATAGAGAGTGTGTTGAAAATCCTTATAACTTTTATTTCAAAATGTGCAAATGCATTGGGAACACTATATATTGCATCCTAAATAAAAATCTAGATAAAACATGGTTAAAAGTATTATTATTTCACAGAAAGTGAAAAACAAACATTAGACTATTTAAAAAAACTAACTTAACTAAAAAATAAAAATAAAAGATTTTGCTTTCTTGTGAATTACGGAACTAAAAGTTTGTTGTATAACCATGGTTGGCAATTGACCAACTTCTAGCACATTTAAACAGGACTGCCAGCCCAGGACAAACACCCCAATTCCTTTGCATTTATTGGTTGTGCCTCAGAAACAGCATTTTTGATGTCAGCCCCCAGATTTTCTATTGGGTTAAGTTCTGGGGACTGGGCTGGCCACTCCAAAACGTTAATCTTGATGGTCTGAAACCAAGATGCTGATTGCTTAGTGGTGTGTTTGGGGCCGTTGTCTTGTTGAAACACCCATTTCATATTTAAAATGTATGTTTTTCTTTATGTACAGTAAGAATACATTTTTTTAATGTTTTGATTTACAATAAAATGTCTGGCATTCACAATGCATTTGCATGTATTAAAAGAAAAGATACTGAAGAGATTTACTCCGTTTATTCAACGCACATGAGTTATCTATGTTATTTTAAACACAACTGTCCCTGACTACATTCAACCAGGCCAGGTCTATAGCCAGGGGAAATTTGGGTGGTTTGAACAAGTCACCCACCACTGGCAAAATTCCAGAATTAGATTTTTTTTTTGTCCGTACATGAACTCTCTTGTCCCGTTTTTGACTGTTATGCCATCATAAAAAGAGAGAATGACCATTCAAGGAAGAATTTAAAGGAATTAATTCATTTATTCATATGTTTGCCTTCAGCTTAGTGCCTTTATCCATCAGGGGTCGCCACAGCAGAATGAACCGCCAACTTACCCAGCATATGTTTTAAACAGCAGATGCCAGCTGCAACGCAGCTCTGGGAAACACCCAGACACTTTAATAGCTCACCTAAATCTGAAAATTCTGTCATCATTTGCTCTTGTTCCAAACCTGTTTGGGGGCATCACGGTGGTGTAGTGAGTAGCACGTTCGCCTCACAGCAAGAAGGTCGCTGGTTCGATCCCTGGCTGGGCCAGTTGGCATTTCTGTGTGGAGTTTGCATGTTCTCCCCGTGGTTGCGTGGGTTTCCTCCGGGTGCTCCGGTTTCCCAAAGATATGCGGTACAGGTGAATAGGGTAAGCTAAATTGTCCATAGTGTATGTGTGTGAATGAGAATGTATGGATGTTTCCCAGAGATGGGTTGTGGCTGGAAGGGCATGCGCTGTGTAAAACAAATGCTGGATAAGATGGCGGATCATTCCGCTGTGGCGACCCCAGATCAATAAAGGGACTGAGCCGACAAGAAAATGAATGAATGAATAAAACCTGTTTGACTTTCTTCTGTTGAAAACAAAAAAGATATTTTGAAGAAAGCTAGAAACCTGTAACCATTGACTTCCATAGTATTTGTTTTTCCGATTGAAGTCGATGGTTACAGGTTCTGTTCTTCAGCGTTAGGGGGAGTAAATGATCATTTTTGCTTGAACTATCCCTATAAATCCAATTCAGTCTTTGGTGGCTGTTTGAATGCCATCATCACCATCCAATCCAAACAAATACGTCTTTGACTACCCTAGAAGTGGTCAAAAGTGAAAAGGTCCAACATTTTATACCACATTTACATCTGTATTTTGTAAACAAATTGACCAGGCATACACAGGGACTTAGACCAAGCTTTCTCAAACTTAAATCAAGAATTCATTTAAGGATATTTGAGGCACCCGGTAAGAGTAACACTGATTCAGAGGACAATTTAAACTAAAACCAGCAGTCCACTATGAAAACATCATTCAAATATATACCCAAAATAATCATACAAGTCAAAATACAGTTAAATTTAAGATTAAATCTGAGAGTTCTCTATAATATTTATTGTAATGAACATTGTGGCTTTGGTAACCACAGACTTCCATTATGAAGGGCATTTCTTAAAATGTAATTCCTGGGTGAACTACCCTTGATATCACACCCTATGCCCTGAGGTTTATTATCTCCTGTAATAATTTTGCCACAGTTCTGTCAAATGTTCTTTGTTTACATACCATCTTTGATACCTTCACAATTATGGGCATGGTTCAAAAGACAGTCGACATGAAATGGCAACATTGCCCTGCAGTTTGACATGCCCTACTTCCTCTAAAACAACTTTAAACAAGCTGGTACTCATACAGTGAGCTGCAAAATCTGGTGAGGATGGTCTTACAATTACACAAAACTCCATAAAGATGGTTCCACCAAGAACTCAGACCTTTCCATGAAGCCTAGTTAAAGCTTAGTTAAAGCTTAAAAATGAAATTCTAATCACTATTTCCTCACTAGACTCAAGGGGTTCCAACCCTAAGTTTATTTATTTATTTCTGTTAAACACAAAAGAAGATATTTTGGAGACAGCTGAAGACCTGTAACCATCGACTTCCATAGTAGGTAAAGCAAATACTATGGAAGTCAATGGTTACAGGTTTCCAGCTCAAAATATCTTTGTTTGTGTTCAACTAAAGACAGAAAGTCAAACAGGTTTGGAACAAGTAAAGGGTGAGCAAATGATCCCAGAATGATCAGTTTTGGGTGAACTATAGCCCTTTAGGTTTCGGTTCTGTTTGCACTGAATTATGGGTTTTAAATTAATAAGACGGTAGCTCAGCTTTCATCATTCTCTGTTACCAAGCTCCAGGACAGGTTATGTTCAGGTTTAGAGATATTAAAGCAAGTTTTAACCTTTCATCTGCTAGCAAAGTGACACGTGACTCAGTTTCTCTTGCACCAAAATAAAAGTCACTAAACAGCAAAACACGGTATCACAATAACAGTACATGAATAATGATGTCAATCTGTAAACTAAGCATTACTTTATTATGAACTAATGAATAATATAAGGTCAGACTTTATTTTGATGGTCCGTTTGTTGAATATAAGTTACATTGAAACTAATTCTCATTAGATTATAAGTAGACTGTTAGGTTGGGATAAGGGTTAGGGTTAGTGTAAATTGACATGTATTTGCAAAGTTTCTTATAGTCAGTTAAATGTCTGTATCAACAGTTATTAGGTAGACAGTCTATTAATACTCAAATTGACCATCAAAATACAGTGTTCCCGAAAATAATATGTAAGGTCCAGCCAGATAGTCCAACGGCGGTGTCTACTGCTGGATGAAGGCTCAATTGCGTGTTCTTTCTTTCCAGTGCACAATGTTGATTTACTTCAAGTTTAACTCGTATTTGACTCCAATTTTGATATAAGACGATTTAGAATGTTAATACGTTTATTCTCGTTTTATCTGACTCCATTTTATAATTTAATATTACTTTATTAAATTTAGTAGTTTATGAGACATTTTAGTATATATTTGAATAATCTTGAACTCCTACCGATTTTCCTAGGTAACAACTTAATTAGTTCTCAAACAATAACCAGGGGTTAAACTAGGTAATCTATAGCTCTAGTTTCCATGATTAAGACAATCACGTACAACTTAATTAATGCTGAAACATTAACCAGGGGTTAAACTAGGTAATCTATAGCTCCAGTTTCCATAATTAAGACAATCACGTACAACTTAATGAATGATTGAAATATTTAATCAGAGGTTATTCCGCCAATACCATATAAGATGTGTTGCCCGTCGGCTTACTACATCCTAATGCATTATAACCTTGGCGCCCCATAGTACTTTTTTACTCTTATTTACTCATTTATTGTGAACCTATATTACATTACGCCGGCTGTAATGCATCATAAATTCACTAGTTTTGGTCAACGATTAGAGGTTGATGATCAATACTATTTAGTAGACAGACAGACAATGCCATTATTTAAATAGTAATCATTTGATTCTTGTAATCATCTACGTACAACTTAGTTAAATTTCAACTGATATTTAACCAGAGGTTAGGCCGTCAGCACCATTTAAGACGCGCCACCTTTCGGCTTCACATTCATCTTAATGTATTTACTCTGACTTACCGTAGATTTACGACGAATAACATAATTGAAGTCAGAACAACAAGTTGTAACTTCTAGGACTTTCATCTAACATGTGTTATGTTTAGTCTATCATGGAATCTAGCACATTCTTAACTTATCTGAGTAAATAATTTCAGAGTAACAAGAATACGTTCAAATATAACAATTTATTAGTCAGGTAAATGTGTATTATGCCAATTCATTCGGTCAATTCATAAACGATCAATACAAAACATCAAATTCTCAAAGATAGATCCAAGATCAAAAAGATGCATACCTGACTCTGCATATACATAGCGTGAAGCTCTGGAGAGCCTCCCGCTACGGGCCAATTTGGTTACAAAAAGCGCTTGACCAGCTGAAAGCTGTTCCTTAAGTAGTCACAAAACCAAGAGATAGAAGGGGTGTGTGTTGAATAACAAAGGACATTTACATTTAGTGAGGGTTTCTGAACCCCCGGTCACACCCTTAGCGGTGGTGTAAAAAATACCTGAAGTCATCAATTTATTATTTGGTTATGGCTATTTCTGAGGGAATGAGACCATTGTACCAGTCGCACAGAGACTTTTTAAATGATATCAAACATGATAGATATAGTCACTTGCGTGGATATAGAACAGTTCATACTTTGAGATAACGATTTTGTGCGAGCTCAGGGAAGAGGGGGTGAGATGCTTCACATGCAAATGAAGGGAAGAGAAGGGTGTGAGTATTTGGGTGAAACGTAGGTCCCATTGTCCCTTCTCAGCTGGGTGTGGTGCTTTTCAGTCTCGTGTCTCTCTCTCTTAAATGAGGCATATTTTTATAAATCTTACAAATAATAGAAAACTGTTTGGTCAACATCATCATAAACATTTTAAACACAGCAGTTCATGAGTAGTTAAGGACGAGTTAATGGTGATGTGCCCCTCCAAGTAAAGTCATGACATAATTATGCATTAACAGCTCAGGAGTTCATGCTGGTTACATTTAGCTTAAACTTAAATGGTAATTAACACATTATTAACAACATGTACAAGTAATTAAGGTAGCGGTTATTCCCACGTGAACTCATGTGGCTCGTGTCGGAGTTAATGTTAGTTAACTCATCATTAATTCGTAACAAAGTAATATTTAGTTTACATATTAATACATCATTATTCATGTACCGCAGTTGTAAAGTGTACTTAACACACTTCTAAAGATAAAAATCATCATTTTAGCAAATATGATTTATTCTAATACTTAAAAAGAGGATTAAGAAAATTAATGTGTACATCATTTATATAAGGCGACACGGTGGCTCAGTGGTTAGCACCCAGTCCCGGCTGGTTCAGTTGGCATTTCTGTGTGGAGTTCGCATGTTATATTGGCGTGAGCCTCCTCTGGGTGCTCCGGTTTCCCCCACAGTCCAAACACATGCGCTATAGGGGAACTGAATAAACTAAATTGGCTGCGTATGTGAATGAACGAGTGTTTCCCAGTATTGAGTTGTGGCTGGAAGGACATCCGCTTTGTAAAACATATGCCAGAATAGCTGGCGGTTCATTCCGCTGTGGCGACCCCTGATGAATAAGATTAAGCCGAATCAAAAATGAATCAATTAATAACTAATATAAGCAACTTTTTTTAGTTTAAACAAATACAAAATAGACATATAATCGCAAAATAAATACGCTTTTATTTTTAAGTCAGGTTGTTACGTGCCAGCATGTATTGGTTAGTTATGTTTGTATGATGTGTCTCATTTTGTTTTTCTTGCCATCAACCCAGTTCACTTCCTTGTTTTTGCCTCCTGCTGTTCCTGATTGGCTAGTTCACCTCCACTTCATTCAACCAATCCCGTCACTGCCTTTTTCTAATTGGTTCCTCCAAAGCAACTTGGTCCCAGTTTCAGCCAACCAGATCACTCCACCTCACTATATATGTTTTCGTCTGCCAGCAGTTTGTCAGTCTTTGTTGGCTCGATTTGTTGTGGTTTCTGTGCTTTGTTACTTGCTTGCTAGTTAGATTCTGTGTTTATATCCCCATTTTGTTCAGAGATATTGTCAGTCTTCACCTTTATTTACACTGTGATGTCATTTTGGTTTAGTCACTGTCTGTTCTTACCTTTTGTAACCATTCCTTCCCTTTCCTCATGTTTCTTTACAGAGGTTTGGTAGAAAGACTGGTAGGTAAGTAGGTCACGTGACATTTCAACACAGGAATTTAACTGTCTAAAGATACACTAGGGAAGGGGGTGAGCGCCAACTCGTGTATTTTTGGTTAAGTGGATAGCTAGTGTAGTTTAGGTAAGACGTCTTTGAACGTTGAAGATTTACTTTTCACATGTTTGTTAGATTAGAGGGGATTTGATATTAGTAAGGCTGTTTGGTTTTGATTGTTTCTTTGCTTTAGCGCCACCCATAGCTAGGGATGGCTGACGTGAAACTGACGTTTCGACACAGTGTCGAGATCCCGAAGCAAAAGTGTTTCGAATCACTGCACCGAAGCATGAGCCGAAACACCCAGGTCACGTGACTAAAGTGTTTCGAAACACCTGGTCACGTGACTAAAGCGATTCAAAGCATCGATCAGTTCAGAAGCGTTTCGAGACCTGGCGATTCTGCTTTTGACTGACAGGGTTAAAAGTCCACTTCTGTCCCGTATAGTCTAGTGGACCGTGCTTGTGTGCACGTTGATACTTCTTTCAATTGACTTTGGGTTCTAATCCCGACTTATACAAATACTTAGACATCATGATTTTATGTATTTTAATCATGTTACTGTTTTGGTGTAGTCTAGGCAGGATACAGCTGCAGATACGCCATCAATTTAGCGCCATTTCTGTAACACTGTACAACAATAATTAATATTTTTACAGTACTGTGATGGTTGGATTTAGGGTTTGGCCAATAAAACTAATTGGAAATTTAATGAATAATATAAATAATTCTTGTTAACTTTCGGCCACAACTGTATCTGATCTAGCAACAACCCTGTTTTATGACCAAAACAAGACATATTTATTCACAAAGTGTTTATTCGGATGTCAGATCAATGTTGAAACAAAACGATACAAGAACAATTCCAACTGATATTAAAGCATTTCAAAACAGCAAAATTCATCTGGATTCAAACCCACTATGCCTGCATGGTAGGTAAGAACCCTAACCACTCAATCCACTTCAATCCCACAAAGTAGGGTTTAATACCTCAATTTCCTCAACTGTTTTTGGCTGAAGCTGTTCAAGTGAAATACACAGAAAATGACCACTAGGTGTCACCGTAGAGCGGGGTTTCGAAACGTTTCGAAGCTTCGACACATTTGCTTCAACTGCTTCAGTGTTTCATGAAGCCTCGCTTTGCCCATCACTACCCATAGCCAGTCTTTCTAATTTTGTTTTGATTGTGATTTTTGTAAATATTGTAAATAGCTCACTCACTGCTTCAGTTGCACCACCCTGTAATAAATCACTTTATTTGTATAGCAATTATTGTTTGTGGTCATTACTTTGTTTACAATTTTTGAGTGTTTTGTTTACACCAGAATCCTTGGTCAAGTGTGCAACCCCACTCTCCTAGACTGCCCAGGGGTTGTAACACAGGTGATAACGCTTGACTAGATCTGAGTGTACACCATGGGTCTCAAACTCAATTCCTGGAGGGCCGCAGCTCTGCACAGTTTTTTAACACTTTATTTTGATGCTCCATTTGAGTATTAGTAGACTGTCTGCTTAATATCTATTGATACTGACAATCAACAGACATTTAAAAATAAAGCGTGACCCTCTTTTTCTCCAACACTGATCAAACACACCTGATTCAAATAATGAATCAGTTCACGACGGTTTGGAACACCTCGATCATTTGGGTCAGCTGTGTTTGATCAGGGTTGGAGCAAAAAGGAATTGAGTTTGAGACCTATGGTTAGGGCCACACGAAATCTGCGCGCGCAGAATTCTGCAGATTTCCGCAGATTTTTAGCCCATCATTAATCCTGTTTATTTACTGGTTTAAATGTGTGTACATATTTATTCAGTTTTCAAATTAATTTCAGTAAAATTATTGATAAATATGAAAATATTCATATGTTTTTTTTACAATACAGTTTGTAAAGTACTATTTTCTGTCTTTTAGAAGAGATTTTATACGAGAGACTTGCTTTGTTTACCAAATAAAGTGGATCTAATTGGATTTGCATTGTAAACATTAACTAAAAGTTAAAAAGGTATTACTTTTTATTTCATACTTTAATTTTTTAGTTATGATACTCCTAAAATCATTCCGCATGAATCCGCAGATTTTTAACAAAATACTCCGCAGAAATAGCACAAAATGTCCGCAGATTCCATCTGGCCCTGCCTATGGTGTATACCGACACACATTATTGTACTGACTATACAAACCAACTCAACATCTCTCGCACTATAAAGCAGACAGTTGTCTTTAAGCATGTCTTCTTTGATGAACAGCGCTCATCTTTTCTGTATAAATGTTTTCAAATTCTTCGTATTTTGAAATCTTTTAGTCTTAGCCTCACAATTCACGAGAAGTCAAATCGCATTATCTTTCGGTTTCCTGGCTTGTGATTGGCTGTTTGCTGCTCATGTCCCACCTCTGGTCTTAACTCGAGATCAAAGCTTGAGTTAACAGAGAAAGTGGAAGATCAGCATCGTGATCCCAACAAAGACACTGGTTTGGTTTTATCAACTCATAACTAATCCTATAATCCCGAGCTTGTTCAGCCAGCTTCCTGGTACAGGCCCATGGCTGTCAAGTTTGTCAAACAAAAACACTAACAATAAAGAGATGGACAGATGTCTATTCACTATTGTCAAGACCTGTGGAGTCACGCACACTGTTTATTTAGTAAGTCTGTAATTATCTTGAAGACTTGTCATCATAGGTGTCTAACAGCACACTAATTACAGAGACAGACAGCCAAAAGCAACCTGAAACAGTGCTGCTGCTAAAACGCTACAAGAGGCTCGACAATCACATGGGTGGTCCATCTGGAGGAACGACTTTAAACAGAATCCCAGTGCTTAAGAAACTGCATTATTAGTTTATCCACTGATCGTCTCGCTTCAGACGACCTCAATATATAGTAAAGAGCCACAGGTTTTATTTAGGTTTCATCTGTATATGATTTTTCTTAATTCTCAAAGGAACGGCAACATTTGATTTGTATTTTATCACCAAGGACAGGTAAAAATCTTCTTTTCTTTTTATATTGACCTTATTCGTCAATGTGGAAGTGCGCCCATTTTCGCGATTGTTTTAGAACAGGGTTGTCCAAACCCAGTCCTGGTGGGCCAGTGTCCTGGATATTTTAGTTCCAACCCCAATTAAAGACACCTGAACCAGCTAATCAAGCTCATTCTAGGTACTAGAAACTTCCAGTCAGGTGTGTTGAAGGAAGTTGGAGCTAAACTACGCAGGACACTGGCCCTTCAGGACCGAGTTTGGACACCCCTGTTTTAGACCTTCTGATTTAGTCATCTATAGGAGAAATGACTAGGAATGATAAACCAAAGAAAACGGTCAAACAACTTGCTTTACAAACAAAAATGAAACTACTTGCTTTACAAAGTGTTTGCATGACTATAAGGGATTTAACGGTTCTCGGTTAAAAAAAAAATTGCCGTCCCATGGTTCGGTGCGCCCTGTGATCCGCGGTTCAGAGTATGCATTAATAATAATATTGGCTTGGTGATTAAAACAACTGCAACAAAGCAAAAAAGTTTCACCTTTGTAACATGTGGATCGGGGTCCGAGTCAAGTCCCAGAAGCGTCCCATACGGATCCAGGCATACAGCCTATAGATCTCTGCGCTTATTCATTCTGTTTACCCGAATAGGGCCGACCGCTCTCTCTTTGCTGAAGTTTCATTCACTACGATGGTGCTGATAAGTGATAACGAGGATCTCTGAAATGAATGTTAACAAAAATGCATTGTTGCCTTGGTAATACAAGCAGAATGTAAACAGAGGTAACCAACTCTCTAAAAGTGCTCAGTTATTAAGATGTGTTGACAATTGTTATCTGCAGAATTGGTTGAAACTGTTGAGTCAAGATGTAAAAAAGAAAAAGGGGAAGTTTAAGCTTTTTCTCTCGTTATTTTTCTTAAGTATTTTATTTGAAAGATACAATTTTCAAAATGCCCTAATTTTACTTAATGTGAGAACATGCAAATCTGTTTTTACCTAATAAATATGTATATTTCTCTTAGAATTTTTATGTTGTAATTTTTTTCTAAACATACTGTAGCACATACCGTACCGAAACAGCGACCCTAAAGCCGTGATAAATACCGTGAGTAGATTGAACCGTTTCACTCCTAATGACTATACAGACAAAGTAGAATAATATAATTAGAACATATCAGTTTGCAACATCAAGCAGCAGAACGAGTTTTTAACGTCTAAAAACGAATAGAAGTGAATGAGATCGGAAGTCTCCAGCCAAAAAGATTCAAATGGCTGCGCTAGCTCGTACACGGAGAAATGCATCTGGGAAAGCGGGCTATGCATCTGTTTAGTAAATTTACAATTAATTTTCATTTTTGAGTGAACAATCTCTTTAAGATCTTTGCTCATGGAGGAGGATTTGTAACTCATTGTTTTGATTGAACTCACTACTTGAGGTTTAAGAGAACTGTAGGCTACAACAAATAAGCTGATCTGAAATAATCAGGCATTATTTAATGAGTCACTAAATACTGAAAAGGGAGAAAATGCTTGCAGAATCGAGTAAATTCAAAAAGTGATTGTCATTACTCTGCTCGGTTTGTCGTCCTAGTGAGATATTTCACGTGGAGGCGCTAGCCGTCAGTCAGGAAGAAAATAATGAACGCGCTTTCCCACTTTAAAAGACCAGAGGAGCCTGTTTGCTGAATGATTGACAAACTTGCTTTCAATCTGCCCTGGAAATGAGGTGTGTGTGGACCAAATGTCCCCACAAGTATAGCATTACCAGTAAATTTTGACATTTGATCGCCTTGAGATAACCAACAGATAAATCACAGAGGATGAAGCATTTTGAAATTGTAAAAATGCAGTTTTCTGTGAGAGTATAGGGGAATAGAGTATACTGTTTGTGCAGTATAAAAATCATTGTCTCTGGAATGGTCCTTATAAAGATAGATGTACAAGAGTGTGTGTGTGTCTTGATGATGCTAAGAAAGAAAGACGGATTCTATCCCAATTCTCTTCTACGAACTCAACTGCATGTTGACTAGACTACTTTGACACGACCGCATTTATTTTATGAGTATAATTTCATTTTCATTTTACTTAATGAAAATGTTTGTGTCATTATGTTACCTTCATGGTTTTCCAAAGCAGTTATTTTCTTCAGTAGAACATAAGACCAAATTTTTTGACCAAATAATGGAAGTTATATAAAGCTAGAACTGTTTATATTCAATATTTCAATGTGAGGGTGAATTAAATGAAATCAATAAACAATGTTCTTCAAAGTTACTTAAACAGCAACAAGGACCAACAATAGACCATTTTCATCATAAGTGTCTCACAGCACACTAATTACAGAGACAGCCAGCCATAAGCAATATTCATTCATTCATTTTCTTGTCGGCTTAGTCCCTCTATTAATCCTGGGTCGCCACAGCGGAATCAACCGCCAACTTATCCAGCATTTGTTTTACGCAGCGGATGCCCTTCCAGCCACAACCCATCTCTGGGAAACACATCCATACATTCTCATTCACACACATACACTACGGGCAATTTAGCTTACCCAATTCACCTGTACCGCATGTCTTTGGACTGTGGGGGAAACCGGAGCACTCGGAGGAAACCCACGCAACCACGGGGAGAACATGCAAACTCCACACAGAAATGCCAACTGGCCTAGCCGGGGATTGAACCAGCGACCTTCTTGCTGTGAGGCGAACGTGCTACTCACTACGCCACCATGGCGCCATAAGCAATATTATTATTATTATTATTATTATTATTATTATTATAGTATAATTAAATTTTTCCATATTCTTTTTACCAAAAGTATTTCAGTTAATAAAAATGTTTAATTGTGTTATCATGTGTTAACTTTCATGGTTTCCCAACCAGACTGATCATCTTCTGTAGGACATAATGAGATTTTTTTGACCATCTAATGGAAATTGAAGGTAACCAGAACTGTTTATAATATTTCAATGTAATAATCTATTTATATTATGATATGATATGATATGATATGATATGATATGATATGATATGATATGATATGATATGATATGATATGATATGATATCTGCAGCTGGAAGGGCATCGGCTGCGTAAAACAAATGCTGGATAAGTTGGCAGTTCATTTCGCTGTGGCGACCCCAGATTAATAAAGGGACTTGGCCGACAAGAAAATGAATGAATGAATGAATGAAATGATATGATATATGATATGATACGATACCATACCATACCATACCATACCATATCATACCATATGATACAAGGGTGATGGTGGACATTGGATGAAATCAATGATGTTTTTCAATGTTAGTTAAACAGCAACTTGAATCAAAAATAGTAGGTACTGTGAGAGATTCGGGCCTTGACGAACCTATAAACATATGACAATAGTAGAAAAGAAGACAGGAGGCATTCTAATAAAATATTTGGAAAAATTATGTATTTATAGGTTTACTCTCAAAGAAAAAAACTCGTATTATTACAATTAATAATTGATTGAAACATTTTTCCTGTTTCTTTTATTGTTAGCCTAGCAACTACACAATAATGCACTGTAAATCTACAGCCATTTAGAAATCACAGAAATAGCGCCATCTACTGGATGTTCTCCGAATGAAAACAACGCTGATTATGATTCAAAAAGCTTTGTTTAGGAGGCTTGATCTTTTTTCAGTATTCCTATTCAATAAAGCAATGTCTGATGGAGGAAATCATATTGAGAGTAATCAACACTGACATTTGCTTTTGATTGAATAATTGCAGATGCTTGAGTGTGTGTGGAGAATTCAAACTAAGATGTTGATTTGTGATTATACATGAATCTATGATTACACTCCAGTATCTTTTTCAATTCACTGCAAAATTGAGCATCTAAAAATACAAATATGACAGAATTCCAATCTTCTTGGTGGAAAAAACTTGTTGACTATATCACTGAAATCTAATAAACTCACAGATGTGGTCAAGAACAAAGGAGCTATTTTTGAATCTTACAAAAATGATGTTGTTGTTGTTTGTTTTTGGGTGCAATACTCACATTCACCGAACACTTTGGTTTGGAATCTCTATGATATTCGATCTACTCCAATCCTAACATAGAAAATTTTTACGAAAACATCTTTAATCTATTAGTTTTATTTAGCCTCGTTTATACTCACTCGATAAAAAGATGATCGATATGACTGATTAGCTCTAGTTTGGGAACTGTATGTAAAGGATGGCATGTCTGCTCGTTATCGTTAGATTTTGATTATATGATTGTGTGTTGCGTCCAGTCTGGCCTGTTTTAATAGGTGATCTTATAAATGGGTTCACCGACGTGAAGAACACCCGTTTTCTTGACGGTGTAATACTGTCCCAATATTGGTGAGGTTTTCTGCTTCGGGTCAGTGAGTCGATAGCTTTGAAGAGAAAAAGAAAAAGAAGCAGGTGATAAAACTGTGGATAATCAACACAATCTTATGACATTACCCTACTGTAAGGGTTTTGTTGAACAATCCCCTACGACTTTCAATAGTAAGTTGTTTTAATAAGAGGTCAACAGATTGATCAGTCAGCCTACGTATAAGGATGATTTTTTTATTTTGATTAATCAGAATTTGCCGATTGTGCCACAAATTAGCCATAGGCATATTTGGAAGCAGCTTAATGATGCAACTTAAGTGGATTATATACATTATTATTTATCAGTAAGGTCAGTTCTGCGCTGCATCCTCATCAATGTTTGGTAATTTTCACTGTTTCAATAGTTCAGATTACACATGCTGCAAGTCAAACGCAATTCAATCCAACATGAAGTTGAATAGCCACAAATTAGAGACCATCTCATAAGTTTCGCCATCGACAACAACATAAAAGCTCAGTCTGTTTCATTTTAAAGGATCACTCCATATTAAACAGGCTCATTTTACAAGTGCCCTGTATTAAACAGTTGAATTTCACCATTTTTAAAACCAATTAGGCCAAAGTTCGGGTCTCATGTGAGAGCTTTTAGCTTAGCTTAGCATAAAGAATTGAATTGTATTAGACCGTTAGCAGCTTGGTCAAAAATATTCAGGAGTTTTGAAAATTTTGCCATTTAAAGTGAGACTCTACTGTGGTTTTATCATGTACTGAGTGTGGCTGAAAACTTTTACAATTTCCATCAGAATTCGGGCATACTACAGACGATTCAAATTTTAAATAAGAAAATTAGCTAAACTCTTTTTGAATTTTTTGTGAAAGATGCTAATGGTCTAATGAGATTTAATGATTTAGAGCAGGGGTGTCCAAAGTTTTTGGGCCAAGGGCCAGAAACAAAATGTGGTCGTAGACCAATTTTACAATTTCACAGACACGCATATTTATTTATATATATATATATATATATATATATATTAGGGCTGTCAAAAAATTAATCGTGATTAATCACATCCAAAATAAAAGTTTTACATAATATTTGTGTGTGTACTGTGTATATTTTATTATGAATATATAAATACACACATGCATATACTTGATAAAATGTTGGTTTATATTTAGATATATAAAAAATATGTGTATGATACAAATTTTACATTTGAATAGGATGTAACTACTTTGATGTAACTTTTTTATATATAGTTTTGGCTTCTATGAATGTGGTTAATCAATTATGTTTTCCTCAGTTTGGTCAGTTCGTTTAATATCATAACAGAAAATGCTGCCTAATTGAAGGCACGTGATAGCGACACCCGGTGGTTATTTATTGAATTACGTTTATTTTTGTACAGCGGCCAGATTCTATTAAAATTTATAAAAAGCCTCGCGGGCCGCCACTAAACTGATTACGGGCCGCAGATGGCCCTCGGGCCATAGTTTGGACACCCCTGATTTAGAGTGTAATCACTAGACACGGTTGTCTTGAACCGTACTGCACCGCGATTGTCTCCCCACCCCTTGGCCTTACACTCACATTGCATTTTCTGCCTTCTGAGCCTGGGCAAGCTTACATCATCAATGATGCGACTGTTCAGTTTAAAAGAAGAGAAGCACTCTCACTCTGTACAATGGAGATAGCTTTAGTTATACTGTTTTGTATTATTTTAAGTTGTTTGATATGCAGTGACAGTCAAATCTTTTGCTGAACAGATCCACCACTTTTGACGCTCATAAATGTTCATGAAAGTCATCGTGCTGCATGTATTAGGGGGTGTGCTGAAGGTACAGCTGACTTGCAGAGGGGGTTTGTCTCTTTAATAAACTATGACAGTTTGCGTTGATTGAAAAGTAAAAATGATTAATAAATTCATATGAAACAGTGCCTTAAAAGTGATGTTGGGTCTTCAGTTTCGTACTTAGGTGTGATTTGCACTCACACTACAAGCGTATCGCGCCAAAGCCCAACCAAACCGTGCTCTGGCACACCTAACCGGGCCAGGGCCGGTCAACTGAACCACACCTTGGCCCATTTTGGAGTACTCGCACTAGTCAAACGAAATGGGGATCAAAAGTGCCTAGGCACGGTTAGGATAGCCTAGCATGTGTACACCCTTAGAATGCCTTGCGATTGACCAAATCATGCCATGGTTGATCTAACCCTTTGTTACATGGGTCTGTGTTTATTTATTTTAATTATTTTGCTACGGTTGTGTGCTTTCTGCACTTGTTTGAGTTGTAGGTGGAGTTTTCAAATGGCTTGTCCTGATTGGATGATGCCGGTGACATCACTGGGGATTTCCCCTATATAAGGCTGACGACAATGGCGGCTCAGTCTCTCTTCTCTCTCGGTGGCTGTCTGGCTGGCGGTGCTCTGCACATGCCAGGATCATTCAGCATGGCGCTCTTTTCAGTGTTAGGTTTTATGTTAAGTTTTTGATCCTTTAGTTTTCTTAATCTGTTAACTAGTTTGTTTATTTTGATACTTTGTTGTTTTTCGCAGCAGGTAGTGGATATTATTTTTCCTAGTCACGTTTTGTTATTTTTTTATTTTAGCAAAGGAAAGCAGTGGCCTGGAAGACTCACCTGTTTTTAATTCCATTTACGAGAGCTGTAAGTAAGATCTGTCCATTAAGAACAGTTATAGGCCCCGTTTACACTAATGCGTTTTCGTTTTAAAATGCGTAAGTGTTGCTACGGTTACGCCATCCGTCCACACTACGCCGGATTTCGAGCCCCGAAAACGGAACGTTTTGAAAACGCTGGAGAGGCAGTGTTCATTCTAAAACGCTGCTGCTCCGTCTCAGTGTGGATTGGGGAAAACGAAGACGTCTGAAAACGGAGGATTGGCTGCTGAGATTAGCTATTTGGGGCTTTTGGGTCATTGCGTAACCTTCCCTTATTCGTCAAGCCCCTATCACATGACTATAACGCCACCAGAAGACAGCATACCAGCTTTCACTGTAAACAACATGGACACAGAAATGGGAGTGTTAATTGAACTACTGTCCGTTGTAGGCGCTATTGTGCAGTTAAACTCTGCCTTTTTTTACTACAACAGCTGCATATATTCGCAAGAGGCAAGCTATTGTCCGAGCACTCGCTAATCGCTTTCGTTTCAAGCAGCGTAAGCCCTGTTTAGAATGCCGAGCGAGACACAGGCTTCCTGTTTATACTTGAACGCGCATGCCCAGAGTGCACGAATGGTCACGTGATATACGTTTCTGGTGGAGTAGTGTGTACAGAGATGTGTTCAGAAACACTGGGTGAAACGCTAGTGTGGACGAGGATCGTTTTCATGCTAAAACGCCGTTTTAAAACTAAAACGCACTAGCGTAAACGGGACCATAGTCAGGGAACTGTTTTGTTTAGCTGCCCTACCTGTCTACATGATTTGTTAATATGTTTGTTGTCTCTTTTGAAAATTTGATTTAACAATATTAAAGATTTATCGACAGGACGTTCATTCATTCATTTTCTTTTCGGCTTAGTCCCTTTATTAATCCGGGGTCGCCACAGCGGATTGAACCGCCAACTTATCCAGCATTTGTTTTAAGCAGCGGATGCCCTTCCAGCCACAACCCATCTCTGGGAAACACATTCATACATTCTCATTCACACACATACACTACGGACAATTTAGCTTACCCAATTCACCTGTACCGCATGTCTTTGGACTGTGGGGGAAACCGGAGCACCCGGAGGAAACCCACGCAACCACGGGGAGAACATGCAAACTCCTCGACGGGACGTCAATTTGTTAATTCAAGCGTCTGTGTCCTTTTATATGTTCGGCTCAAACAAAAATGGTATTATTTGAGCCAGTTTTGGGTCATGGGCCTTAGCACCCTTTAATTATATTTTTCAGTAACAGCGATTAAACAATATTTTGCTTTATAGTTTGTTAGTGTAGTTTCGCAATAGTTTATTTTTCAGTATGTGGCCTCAGGATGGGATTCATGAATTGAAGTAAAGCAACCCAAATGGTAGATCATGTGATAATGGCAATTTGGCAAATGAAATGCCTTCAATTGTACCTAACACAATTGTTTGACAGGACGCATGTGGCGCTGGCTGTGCAGACAAATATACCAAAATGTATAGGCTTAATTATATAGGCTTCATCACATAGCAAATGCTTTTGGACTCTCAACATGCATGTTTTCCCCAAAGTGAGTGACAGATGTCAAAACAGATGTTAAAACACTAATTATATTGCAGATGGTAAATATTGCACATTAATATTGCATCAAATTAACTGCATGTGTAATTTTTCCTAGATGTGTCAACATAATGTAATGACACGATGATTTTCAATAAAACTGTGGAATGTACATTAGCTTTTTATATTTTTTATTTATTTATTTATTTAGTTAGTTATTTATTTATTTATATATTTATTTATTTTTTTTTTATTTATTTTTTTTTAAGATGACCATATAAATAAAACAAAATTTCCTGTTTTATAATAAAGTGATTCCTTTTCCAGATTCTGTAATAATGAAAAACTGTGAGGCAAACAGGTCTGATAACACGTAACTGATTAACAAAAAAATCTTTGGCAGGAAGCACAAGAAGAAAATGATTGACTAAAATGGACTTGTTGCCCAAAAATTGTACCCAGATCATATGCTCAAGTGTAATGTAGCCCGTCTGTCTGTGTGCACTTACGATTTGAGAGTGTTGAGCGGTTCTTTCCTGGACATGACTCCAGTCTCAGGGTCAACAGTGGTAAAAAGGCATCTAAATATATCAATAAACACAATTAAAGGGATTAGTTTACCCAAAATTGAAAACGCTGTTGATAAATACTTACTGTCATGTCATTAGAAACCCCTGAGACCTTTCGTCTTCGAAACCCAAATCATATTTCAATTAAATCTGAGAGCTCCCTTATCCTCCATTTACAGCGATGATCCTTAGATGTGCAAAGTGCAGAACAATACCAAAAAAAACAGACTAAATGCTCTCTCAGTGGTTCAATCAGAATGTTATCGAGCCACGAGAATACTTTTGTGCACACATATAACACAAATAATTCTTCTCCTCAGTGTCAGTATATTGCGCACGTTTATGAGCCCTGATGTATTCCCGCACGTGACATACGCTGTTTAAAAGAAAAGCACAGGCGCATCTGAGGTTTAATAAAATTGTATTTTAGTTTTAAGTGTGAACAAAAGGATTCTCGTAGCTTGATAACACTCCAATAAAACCAGCAAAAGGCATACGGTCTGGTTTGTGGATGTTTTTGATATATGCCTCTCTGATTTCATCTAAAATATCTTGATTTGTGCTCCAAAGATGAAGGAGTCGATCAGAGTAATTTATTTGTTTATTTATTTACATTTTAATGCCACATCAGCAGCATTGGCTATATTCATGGCAAAACCTATACTTTATTTACAATACATCACATGTAATCATATCGGTTTGAACATACAAATAACAACAACACTGAAAGGAGTCATGTACAATCTTTTAGTTTGGTTAACGATGATCAGAGTAATTAATAACACAATTTTCAGTTTTGGGTCGATTATGGATTTTTAGCAGTAAATGCTATTTGCATGGCAAGAACATTTCAGAAATGAATACACCATTAAAAACAACAAACAGATGAATACATCATTTCGGGTGCTTTCACACTAGCACTTCTGGTCCGCATGCGGGTTCGTTTGACGTCAGAGTACGGTACATTTAGCTAGTGCGAACGTGTCTTTTGAAATAGGGTGCGCACTCAGGAACCGTACCCAAGTCCACCTGAAAGAGTTAATCTAAAGTACAGTTCATGTGAACTCTTGTCTGGTTCACTTCTAATACTGTATGAATGCAATCGTACCAAATAGTATTCAGTATGTCCAAAACCAAAAGGTTCAGTAAAAGCGAAACGACCACGATATGCGGAGTGCAGAAATCTTTCAGCCGTACAGCCATACACAAAACAGCAGCTTGATGATGCAAACGTACCGGGGTTCAGAATGAAAAAGGACAGTGTGAACACAAACCAACCGAAAAGGTGGCAAGGGGGGACAATTGAACTTGGGTATGGTTTAAACCAGTGTTTCTCAACTGGTGGGTCGCGACCCAAAAGTGGGTCGCGGGAACATTTTTAGAGGGTCGCGGAGTGTGTGTAAAACATTACTTTTTTACTTATTTTGCTTATACCGGACTTTTATTTTGAAATGTGTATACCAGACTTTTTTTTTTTTAATGCGCAATTGTACTTTGTAATATTTGTATAATTTGATCAATTTTGTCCAATGAAATCAATAAAAAATTGTTTATTTGTAAGTAAGTGATTTTCTTATGATTCATCTGTCACTACTTGTGCATGTTAACAAATAAATACAAATTAATTCATTATAAAACTTTTATTTTGAAAGGTGCGCACGACAACAGTTCAGTTTAGTTCGGTAACTGAACATTTCTCTACACAAACTGCTGTTTACAGTATTTGTCATTTTTACTTTGTAATATTTCTATAATTTGATATATTTTGTTAAATGTCAGCAATAAAATATTGTTTATTTGTAAGTCTTGCTGATTTTCTCATGATTTATCGGTCACTACTTGTGTATGTTAACAAACAAATTAATTATAATTTCTAAAATTATAGTTCCTAAAATATTGGGTCACGGCTTGATGACCATGTAAAAATGTGGGTCCCGTGGCCAAACCAGTTGAGAACCACTGCTTTAAACAATTGAACCAAGTGTGAAAGCACCCTTAAGTAAGATTTTTGCCATTAATACATGATAAAAAATTCAAAAAAAAATTTCTGGTGTCACTAAAAATGTCCTTAAGATAGTTAAATTCATATTTAAAAAAATTTTTATTTAAAGCAGTGCAGTCCAGGAGAATGCGTTTTGCTTATTTTTTAGGCCGAACTAAACTTTGCCAACATTACTAACTATTGTACTACTAGTAAACTGTATTTTAATTCTACCTTACCTTCCACAGCCTACGACTCTATTCATCTCCACTTTGCCGATCCGGATATGATCCCACGTGTCCTGGTTAACAAATCACATAAATAGTTAATACCTTTGATTGACATTGTGTCACAGGTTATCAAACTTAATTATACCTCAGTGAAGGCTTCACAGTCACTGACAACAATACTGGGACGAAACTGAAAGACCGAAATATCATTGTCCAGACGGCTGTTCAGGTCTTGAATAGAGGCCTCAGTCATGAGCATTACAGGAGCGGCATCGGGGTAGGCCACCTAAAGAATAACCAAACACAGAGCAGATGATGGCAGTGACGAAGAAGAAATAACTCACAGAAAGCCTGAAAACATGACTATAAATCTATTTCAAATCACAGTTATAAAGACTTTAATCAAAACTGTGATGAACCCATTGATATGATGATACGTTTATATGATATTTTTGTAATATGCTACATAGCACTATAAAGAATGTAATAATATTATTGATTTATTCATTTTCCTTCAGCTTAGTCCCTTTTTTCATCAGGGGTCGCCACAGCGGAATGAACCACCAACTTATCCAGCATATGTTTTACACAGAGGATGCCCTTCCAGCTGCAACCTAGTACTAGGAAATACTCATACACTCTCATTCACACACATACACTAAGCCAATTTAGTTTATTCAATTCACCTAAAGCGCATGTCTTTGGACAGTGGGGGAAACTGGAGCACCCCGAGGAAATCCACGAGAGCATGGGGAGAACATACAAACTCCACACAGAGATGCAAACTGACCCAGCCGGGACTGGAATTAGTGACCTTCTTGCTATAAGGCCACAGTGCTAACCACTGAGCCATTGTGTCGTCCTTTTAGAGATTTTTCTGAATTTATTTCAAAGGGGAGGATGTTTCTGTAGTAAAAACAAATTAGTAAATCACGGGTAACAGGGTTCTAGTCAAGTTGAAGCAATTTTCAAGCACTTTCCAGGTACATTTATTAAACTTTACAGCACTTTGCACGTGTGGCAAAGGACATATTTACATGCATATACACATTTCATCAGATTCTAGTTAGTGTAGTGCAGAATTTTAAGAAAAAGTCCAACATTGAAAGTCCAACATTGAATTGACATTTGACATGAACATTGCCATTTACTCACATCTTGAATGTGTTTTTAATTATATTTATTTTGAATTTTAAAGGGTGCAGATTTCATAAAAATAAATAAATAAATAAAAAAAGCAAGGCAGATCCCACTACACTCACAAATGCAGACTCCAGAGTTTTCATTTTATGCAAAAAATAAAACTTATTTTATTTGATTTAAATAGTTAACTATTACCTATTTAGTAAGATCAATTTTGCAATACAACTAGATTTTCCAAGTACTTTATCCAAAATCCAAGCGCTTTTCAAACCTTAACAAGTCAGAACACAATAAAGATCATTTACCTCCGACTTCGAAAAATATCTTCCATCTTCCTCTCTCATATTTGATTTAGCTTTACTGTATACTAATGTTTAACACCCTTAGAAGTGGTCATATTGAAGGCAAAGCTCCTAAAACTTATATTGTGTGGTGTATTGGGATAATGTGTGTTTGTAATGATCTGTGTGTTGGTCTGGCAAATTATTGGTTCTTGACAACTATTTAAGTCATGCAATGTATTGTTGTGATGACGTTGTTAATACAGAAGTAAAGCACGCTTGATGGCATTTCTTGGCGTTTGACTCGTAAATATAACAAACTGGCAACGAGGATTTTGTTCTATTTTCGAGTCAAACACCAAGCTTTACTTCGGTATCAACAACGTCATCACAACAATCATCACATTGACTTAAATAGTTGTCAAGAACCAATGATTTGCCAGACCAAAACCCAGATCATTACAAACACACATTATCCCAATACACCACATATTGTATGGAATAGGTTATATGTAGGGCCATACGAAATCTGCGGACATTATTTGCTATTTCTGCGCAGAATTTTGGTAAAAATCTGCAGATTTATGCAGAATGATTTTGGGAGTATCAAAACTAAAAACTTAATACATTAAATAAAAAGTAATACCTTTCTAACTTTTATTTAATGTTTACAATGCAAATCCAATTAGATCCACTTTATTTGGTAAACAAAGCAAGTCTCTCGTATAAAATATCTACTAAAAGACAGAAATTATTACTTTACAAACTCTATTGTAAATAAATTATATGAATATTGTCATATTAGTCAATAATATTACTGAAATGAATTTTAAAAAACTGAATAAATATACATTTACACACATTTACACAAGTAAATAAACTGAATCAATGATGGGCAAAAAATCTGCGGAAATCTGCGGAATTCTGCGCGCGCAGAATCCGTGTGGCCCTAGTTATATGGAATATGTTATATGAAATGTTTGCCTTAGTTAACAGCATTTGACTGAAGTGACTGCCAGATGATGAGTGAAAAAGGAGCTGAAAAATAGACTAACCATAACACTATGAAAAAAATCCCCCGATATTCCACACTGTAAAATATGAAGGGTTCCACACAATTCCTTCATGTTGTCTAAACACAAATCGATTAAGTTAATGTAATAATTTTTACAAATTTAAGTGGACTGAACACAAAACAATTAAGTTATCCCAAAAAAACTTTAGGTTTTTTCAACTCATTTTAATTACATAGTTTGAACAAGCAGCAAAATTATTTTTTGTGTGCACAACTGTTACTAAAAACTGATTACTAGAAAAAAATATTTTCATGGTTTTCGATAAGTAAAACCTTTCCAATACTAATACTTTCCAAAAATAAATTAAAATTAATAACGTAAGACTGTCCATCAAACCTTATCATCTTCAGGAAAAAGGGGCTCCTTCTCATGAGGCCTCTGGGGTTTTAGATCGGGTTCATAACGCACCAGGCGAACAGGCTTGTCTGATTCCAGAAATTGAGTGAGCCATTCAGAAACCTTGTCGCCACAGTCCCTGCCCTGGACATTTACACCAAAGACTCTACACACAAAAACAAATTTCACACGGTCACGTCTATCTCAGTCTTAAAAAAAAAACAAAAATAAAACTGTTTACATTTCTAAATCATGACTTGTAATGTGTAATATTACAGCATCACAAAACACCACACCAAGTAATACATTACTGAATTTTATGGTATGTTCACAACAGTGGTTTGATTATCTTGATTTGTTCAGTCCAGGCCAAAAGAAAATGCGTATCTATCTATTCATAGTTTGCTTGCTATTCAGCAGCATCATTTCCAAGAGACTCAAACAAAAAAATTATTTGACGATGTATATGTCAGACAGACCTTACCGAACAACACTGTTTGTATAGATGATAGTATGTTCGTCAGCTGCGAACGATGTGAAAGATGTCAAAATGTCACACAAAAAGGAGATGAAATTCTGATTCCTGTATTGAACTATGATGAGAAAAAAATGGTCTGTTTTAGCATTCTGTCTGTTTTATTTATGGGATCTGGTGAGATCACATGCTGTTTTAGGTCTATATCATGTTCATATCTGCACCAGGGTTCACTTGGAAGCAGATCAAGCAACACCTTTTCAGAGTTCGCAGTGCTTGCCAAGCTTCAGTGTTTAAAATAAAAGCATTAAAAGTCCAATCAAACCCGTTTTTTCTAATTGTGAACATTCCAATAAAAGCATTACCATTATATTGTTAAGTACACTATATAAAATAGACTTTCAGGACTTCTTAATGTAAAACTTGAGTAAACCTGCAGTCCACAACCACATCGCTGGGCTTGTTAAGAGGAAACTTCAACTCCTCCATCTGCGGTCCACTGAGGCTCACTTGTCCACCCTCACAGGTCAAAGACACCAACACCAGACGCGGTTGCTGTCGGCCTGTCACCATGTGGCCATCCTCAGTGATGACCAGCCAGTGGCTACAGAAAGAAAAAGTCAGAAAAGGTATGTTATTGTGTGATATTTTAAATATTTCAAAAGGTTTCTGCTATGTTACGGGGTCATGGAGCAGTGGTGGAGTTTGAGGCACGTCGGAGGCCTGTAAATAAGGCGTATGGTTACACACATGCAAGTTTAACAGAGATTTGAGATATTTTAAGAGCTGAAAGTGTAACATTGCATTGTAGTCAAAGTTGTACTGCTCGAGAGCTTCTAAAAATCAAAAATTCATCCAAATATAAATACTGATGTTGTTATTAATCGTGTTGCTTCTGGTGTATGATGTAAAATAAAACAAAAATGCCTTAAACGGTTTTATCATAACTTAAACTGCTTTAAAATCGTTAAAATACTTGCACACGACAAATGTTAGGCTATAACCGCCACCAATATGTGATTTGTGATAAAATTACCGACGGTTATTCACTCATTAACATGGTAACTTCTATTTAATCTGCAGGCAACAATAACGTTACATGTCATCGCGCATAGTGCAACGGACATACGTTTAACATTAAAAGCTAAGATGCCTTTCAAAGACAAAAACTCACCGATCACGCAGTTCGCCGTATTTCAGCCCCATTCGCAGGCATTCTGCTGCCTCCACTGACACTGCTTTCCCAGACTTCAGCGGATGAACCAGCAGCTTGGTTACAACTCCAACTCGAGTTAACTTTTCCTCCCGACGCATGTATTTAAACGCGAGACCGAGTCCCAGCACTGCAACCGTTGTGCCTGCGGCGTACAGTGCGACTTTCCGATTTTGGTCAAAGATTGTCGCGAACACTTCTTTGAGGTCCATGTTTGTGATAAGGTCGATGACAATACCTGTCTGTGGGGACTGGGTAACTTTCACTGCGCTCTGATGGGCAGTATCAATTTGCAAGTTGCAACCAATGAAACGGCGCGTTGCTGCTGAGTACTTTTAAAGGGACCTGCCCTAAAACCTTTTTTTTTTTTGGAAGATGACATAACATGCTTCACCCTCTCAAACGATACCACAATGTAAAATAAATGTTAAATAGTTAAATAAGTTAACTCTTAAGGAACCCTTAAGTAGTTCCAAGATTTTAATGAGTTTCTTTTTTTTTTCAGTTAAACACAATAGAAGATATTTTGAAGAAAGCTGACAACCTGTAACCACCGACTTTCCTTACCAGCGTTTTTTTTAATATATTATTTTGTGATCGACAGAGGAAAGAAAGCTTTGAAAGAAAACAAGGGTGAATACACTACCTGACAAAATAATGACATTTGGTAGAAGTGGCTTATATGAAAGGCAAAGGCCTCTAGATTACGGTTATTTTACTCAAATAAAATATGATCATGGCTTGATTTTTAATGATTTAATTAGGAGAGTAAAGTCTGACTTTGCTTAGACAAAAGTCTTGTCACTTAACAGAAATATGTCCAGTATAGAATATAAAGTCATGCTTCGGTGGAAAAATAGTTAATATTGTGTATGACTCCCATGACCTTGGAGGACTGCATCCATACATCTCTGCAATGACTCAAATAACTTATTAATAAAGTCATCTGGAATGGCGAAGAAAGCAATCTTGCAGGGCTCCCAGAGAGATCGATCTTCTTTGCTTCCACCTTCATCTTACCTCAGACATGCTCAATAATGGTCATGTCTGGTGACTGGGCTGGCCAATACTGGAGCACCTTGACCTTCTTTGCTTTCAGGAACTTTGATGTGGAGGCTGAAGTATGAGGCGCAGCGCTATCCTGCTGAAGAATTGGCCCTCCCCTGTGGTTTGTAATGTAATGGACAGCACAAATACCTTGATACCGCAGGCTGTTATTTTTGTACAGTGTAAATCATGAATTTAAAACAATCTCTTTAAAACAATTAACTATATGGGTAAAATAAAATCAAATAAACGTCATATTCTACTTTTAAAAATAGCTTACTGTATTTAATTATACTATAGTGTTTTTGAGGTGACACGTTGGCGTAGTAGGTAGTGCTGTTGCCTCACAGCAAGAAGATCGCTGGTTCGAACCTCGGCTGGTTCAGCTGGCATTTCTGTGAGGAGTTTGCATGTTCTCCTCATGGTCGCGTCGCTTTCCTCCGGGTGCTCCGCTTTCCCCCACAGTCCAGACATGCGGTATAGGTGAATTGAATAAATTAATTGGCCGTAGTAATTGGTTGTAATTGGGTGTTTTTCACTACTGGGTTGCAGCTGGAAGGGCATCCACTGCGTAAAACATATGCTGGATAAGTTGGCAGTTCATTCCGCTGTGGTAACCTCTGTTTAATAAAGTGACTAAACCAAAAAGAAAATGAATGAATGAATTTTGTTTGGTATATTTTGTATTTTAATTTTAATGTATTGTTTGTTGGTCAGTTATCTACTAGATAAACAAGAATAACGAATAGCATCTGAGGTGACGTGCTTCAAAACAAGTCCGCCATATGCTTCAGCACCAAACTATGAACTGGTTTGTTTAATAAAATCTAGCCCAAATAAAATTAAATGTTTAATTACAAAATCATCCATTGCAGTTTTACCCATCCACAGGCTTTTACAATGTATTCGCAGCACTGAGCGTGTTTCCAGATTACCTTGGAAGAACGAACTTAGTTGGAAGGCTGACAGAACTCAGAAACTCGTTGTGAGAATAGAGATGTCTGCATACTTGTGCCAGTCTGTCTTTTAACACTTTAATGTGTCACCCACGCAACGGAACTCATCGTGAAGATCAGGGGGGAAAATGAAACATGCTAGACTTTGGCCTCATTTACACAAGTGTGTTTTAGTTTTAAAACAGCGTTTTAGCATGAAAACGATCTACGTCCACACTAGCGTTTCACCCAGCGTTTCTGAACAGATCTCTGTACACACTAAACCACTAAATACGTATATCACGAGACCATTCGCGCACTCTGGGCATGCGCGTTCAAGTATAAACAGGAAGCATGTGTCTTGCTCGGCATTTGGTTATTGTTAGTCAACAAACGCTAGCCCAAAACCGCTGTCCTAAACAGGGCTTACGCCGCTTGAAACGAGAGCGATTAGTGAGTGCTCGAACAATAGCTTTCCTCTTGCGAATATATGCAGCTGTTGTAGTAAAAAAGGCAGAGTTTAACTGCACAATAGCGCCTAAAACGGACAATAGCGCGGTCAACGATGCTCCCATTTCTGTGTCCAGCAGCCACGCCTCTGTTTTCAGATGCCTCCGGTTTCCTCCATTCACACTGAGACGGAGCAGCAGCGTTTTAGAATAAAAACGGCCTCTCCAGCGTTTCCAAAACGCTCCGTTTTCGGGGCTCGAAAACTCCGGCGTAGTGTGGACGGATGGCGTAACCGTAGCAAAACTTATGTGTTTTAAAACGAAAACGCATTTGTGTAAACGGGGCCTTTCGGGGACGGTGTTGTGAGGCGTCGCAGACATGGTATCAGTTGTTGTGAACTATGCCACATTACACATGAAGTAACGTTT
>CAIGQQ010001431.1:2335438-2394030 GCA_903798035.1 Danio albolineatus | reverse complement strand
TATGATATGATATCATTGATATGATATGGTATGGTATGGTATGATATATGATATGATATGATATGATATGATATGATATGATATGATATGATATGACTGATCTACATAAAGCACGTTATGTAAATGGAGTTTCTGACCTTAATCTGTCAAATTAACATGTAATGGTGTCGGATAAACATTCATAATCTGGTGTGTTTATGTAAACTACAGTCACTGAACAATTAAGTGAACATATTTTCTTAATTTTTCGAATCATAACATCCACTCCACTGAAGTGTAATTTACAATACAGTACAATGTAAATTTTATAGCACATTTAAAACAACCTCAGAGTATAAAACAATGTGTGGGTATATGTGTGTGTGTGTGTGTGTGTGTGTGTGTGTGTGTGTGTGTATGTGTGTGTGTGTGTGTGTGTGTGTGTGTGTGTGTGTGTGTGTAGAAAGGCAGCATGATGGTGTTTATTTTTAAACAAATCTAATATATATGATGAAACAGTATCTTCACTCTAATACATGTTTGTGACCAAATGCATTTTTGTGTTTTTAAAAATTGTGAAAGACTCAATGTTATGATTTTTTAATTTTAAATCAAATTTAAGTTTTAATGAATTTTCAGCTTCATTACTCCAGTCTTCAGAGTCACATAATCCTTCACAAATCACACGAATATTAATAATAATAATAATAATAATAATAATTATTATTATTATTATTATTATTATTGGTAATAGTAATAAAAGCAATAATGACTGGAGTAATAATTTCATTTGAAACTACATACAATAAGAAAGCGTTATTTAAAATTTTAATAAAAATTAAAACACAAATCTACAATTAATAAATCTCGGCTTGGTCAACAGAATAATTGTCTTTAAAAAAGAAAATATGAAAAAAAAGTCTACATAGAAACAAAACTACATAAAAACTATTTTGTTTATATATTGACAATTACATTTATTTATAATTTGCATCATATACATATCTACTTTATATCCAAATAAATAAACTTTTCCTCAAATATAAGCATGCATGTGTGTATTAAAACAGTACACACACATATATTATGTCAAAACAAACTTTTAATTTAAATGCAATTAGTTTTTGCCGAGCACTTCGTGTAACTAATAATAAAAATGTCAAATAAAAAGTGGATTTGAATCGTTTGACTCTTCTGAAAGAATGATAACACGACTCCTAAGACTGATGACTCCACCTAAACAAAATCTAAAAGACCCTAAAATAAATAAAAACCTGAATCAAAATTCTAAAAACACCAAAACATTCAAAAACGCAAAACCAGGATCCATTATTTATTCTTTTTTTTTTCAGAATAACCCTCATTACTATGGAGTAAAAAATTTGCCATTGAATTAGAATTGTGTTAATTTGAATTTTTAACAATTGTTATTTTTTAAAAAACCTAAATATTATATGCCCTTAAAACAGGTTTTGAATTTGAATTTCCTTACTTGAATTAGTGTTGGGTGATGTAGACCAATTTGGCATCTTGCGATGTCTAATGTGAAACATTGCAATGGACGATGGCATCGTCGTCATAGGCAGCGGTCATTAATTATATATTTCAAAACGAATTATTTATTTGTAGCCTACCATTTCAACTACCTGACCCACATGGTCATTGTGTTACCCATAACCGAATCATAAATAAATAAAGATAAGTTACACACAAATTACTACCTGTCAACCACTTTTTCCGCGGGACCCTGGCATGAATAGGCAGAGAAAGGCAGATCTGTGTCGTTATAATGGCGTTGACAGACTTGGTTGGTTAAAAAGGTGCACAACCAACAGGAACCAGCATCTGAGGTTTTCACTTAAATTAATTCAATTCAGTTCACTTTTATTTCTATAGCGCTTTTACAATGTAGAATGTGTCAAAGCAGCTTCACATAGAAGATTATAGTATTACTAACCTACTAAATTACTGAGTACAAGCGTGAAAGTGAAAGATTGAAGCAGTGCACTAACGCTGTGACACGTTACCTGATAGATTCAAAAAACTGTAGAGTCGTTAGATAGAGACGAGATGAATTAAATACCACGTTTAACAACTATAGTGAGACGCCATCCAGCGGTACATCCTTGATAAACTGTCCGACGTGTGCTGCTCTCTGGGGTTTTGTGCTCAAAGCACCCGCTGACTGCCTGGAGCGCATGACAGAGTTTGTCTGTATGTGTGTGTGTGTGATGTGAGTTTTCAGAGATATAGAGTGGAGAGAGGGCTGTTCAAGAATGCTTAATGAAATGCCAGTGTTGATATGGATCGTTTTTGTTCTAAAATGCCATTTTAACACATTTTAAGAGATATTAGTGTAAACGAGGCTTAAGGGCGTACACTATGCTATCCGAACTGTGCCCGGGCCCGTTTCCAGGATCGTTTGAGAAGTGTGAGTGCGCTGAATCGGGTTCAGGCACGGTACAGTTAGCCGGCCCTGGCCTGGTTGTAAGAGGTGTGCCAGAGCGTGGTTCACTTGGGCTTTGGCGTGGTACGCTTGTAGTGTGAGTGCAAAGCGCGCCTAAGCCTGAAGAGGAGACGTGGCTTGGGGACTATTTAATGAACACAAGCTGTCGTAGATTATTAAAGACGCAAACCCCTCACTGCACGACAGCTGCACCTTCAGCAAACCTTCTAATTCCTGCAGCATGAGGACTTTATGATTGTTTTTGAGCGTCAGCAGAGGCTGATCTGTTCGGCGGAATATTTGACTGTGTGTCACTGCATATCAAACCACTAAAACCATATAATGATATAAAGAGATCCCCACTGAAAGCGCTTCTCTATAACTGAACAGCGCATCATCGATGAAGTAAGCGTGCTCAGGCCCGAATGTAATGTGAGTGTAGCCTGTCGGGGGAGATGGGAGGGGGGACAAGCGTGCTTCAGCCCGGTTCAAGGGAACTGTACATAGTGTGAGTACGCCCTAAGTGTGTATTTTTCGCGAGCGGGTTGCTGCTGTGACAGGGGCGGGGCAGAGGATTGCAATGCCGGCTCAGCATCATGATGTCTATCGGGCGATGGCATTGTCTACCGTCTCAACCCTAACTTGAATTTCAATTTCTTAACTTAAAAAAATTCAGTCGTCTTAAATTTCAGATGTTCAATATTTATGAAGAAATTCAAATTCAGTTCAATTGTTAATAATTTAAATGAACACAACTCAAATTCAGATTGTTTTGGCATATTTTAAGCTCCATACATTACTGACAGTGATATGTGAGTGAGCATATGTGTTACCATGAGCTGTTTCTGCACGCGCTCGTTCTTCTCGGCCTCGGTGATCCGCTCCTCCTCATTACGGTGGTCCTCAATTCCCTCCACAGGCAGCTCGGCGCTGTAGGTGCTGTTGTTCTCCTCGTGATCTTCATGGTCGTTCTCCAGCGGTTCCTCCATCATGGCCCGGGCCGCCATGGGTGCAGCCATAGATGCGGCCATGGGCGCAGCGGCCACAGGAGATGCCATCACATTGTGTAGCTCCTCACGGGTCTTTTCCAGATCATCTTGCACCTCTTTAGCCTGGGAGAAATCAAGGGGTCAGCTTTTAGAATTGAATCGTATTTTCCACATTGTGCTGTAGTGTTAATTAAATTAAATGAGTTCATTTTACTCATATTTAAAAAGTTTGTTGTACTTAATAAAAACGAGGTACGTGAACCAAGGTTATAATAGTTTGGGATTTTTTATTAGTTTTAGTTTCTATTTCGTTTTGACTTTTTGTTTTCAAATTCAGTTAGTTTTAATTAGTTTTTAGAGGGAGATTTACTAATTTTTATTGGTTTCTATATTTTGAAATTGCTTAGTTTAGTTTTTATTAGTTTCATTATTAGTTTGAGTTTTTTTTTTCTAAATAAGAATATTTGTTAGGTGCAAGAGTCAAAATCATCAGAATAAATATTGTATAATAAAAACTGAGCTATACATTTTTTGAAACCTGTCTTCAGAGGACACATGACCACTACCATCCACCCATCCTCAAATTTATACAACAGCCCACACGATAGCAGCATTAAGTACAATATGTGTGCAAGGCTGCTTCTAAGGTTAGATACACAGTAGTGATGGAAAGTTCCGATATTTAACGCTGATGTTAGGACTCAACATACCAAAATTATGTAGTCAGCAAGCAAGAGTAATTACAGTCAGTTAAAACATCACCCTGATCTGAAAAATCTCTTGCAGTAAAGTTTTGCAACCCAACTGAAACATGATTTACTTATTTAAATTCCATTACGATTTTCTGTTATGAAATAAACTTAAGTTTTTTTACCAGATCCTCTGATTTAAGCCCTCGGTTTACACGCGGTGCAGTTGTTCAAGTTTAGTTCAGTCACAGCAGGCTGTCGTGTTTGTATTTGGTTCAGTGAATCACGCTTGCGCAGTATTATCGGTTCACAGCTTCTCAAATTTGATCTCAGTGTAACGTTACTGTTCTAATAACGACCATACGTCTGTAAGGGTCAATCCCCTGCAGCGCGATGTAAACTGATTTACTTACAGTAAGGCTTACAGTAAGATTATGTATTAAATACATTTACAAAGACGAAAACTAAGGAGGTTTTTGCTATAATTTTAGTTAGTTTCAGTTAGTTTTGCATGTACACAATACAGTTTCAGTTAGTTCTAGTTTTTTTTTAAACAATTGTTTTTATTTTTATTTCAGTTAACAACAATTATTTTACATTTTAGTTTTTGTATTTTCGTTCGTTTTCGTTAACTATAATTACCTTGACATAAACTTAAATTGTACTTATGTTTCCTATATAAGCAAGCTGGGAAATCTGTTGAAACTTGACATTAATCACAATACAATTTTGTACCATTGTGCTCTTGGCACAATTGGTGGCTCTGTATCTCAGCTGTCTTTGGGGGTGTGCTTCATATTTCCCTGGGGTCTCATAATCAGTGTTCCTGGCTCTCACCATGCCCAAACTCAGACATATTTACTGCAGAGTTTCTGGTTATGGACCACTGAACTTGACATAAATCTTAATACAGCGAAGAGCTATTCGGATCCTGCAGGATTTCACAATCACTGGATTTAATGCAAGATCAAGCAAAGGTCACAATATTTTGTGGAGCTTGTACATGTTTTAAAACTGCTGCCGATTTCCTACAAATGGTATGTAAAGCCTCGAGTTGTCAATGAGCGCTTCAATGATCCGCATCATGTCACTTTATCGCAAACTAGGCGACGTGAGTTGTATGAATCACTAAATTTATTGTACATATGCTTTTGCGATAATAATTCTGTGTTTTTGGAGATGCTGTATCAAGTTTTCAAATTGTACACATAGCACGGCTCCTCACTGTCACTTCCAAAGCAGTGGACCAATCAGCAGAACTCGGAGGCAGAGAAAACACTGCGAGTTTCTGTTTACAGTAGCAGCTTGGCATGAAAACAGTTTTATTTGACATTAACATGGCAGAGGACGCCCTTTCCATTCCTGAGAGGAAAAAACATTCCTGAGTGCTGCTTCTCATGATTTTACACACAAAGACGCATTCTTTGTAAATGTCCCTTAAACATGCAAATGTCTCTTTGATAATTTGATAAAACATGAAGCCATGCTATTGCTAACTAACACTTTATCATAAAGATCTGAGTTTGTGATGTTTATGTAAACAAATTGAACAATTTTGTTCATTCAATATTTCAGTTGTAATGAACATTGTGGGCGCCACGGTGGCCTAGTGGTTAGCACGTTCGCCTCACAGCAAGAAGGTCGCTGGTTCGATCCCCGGCTGGGTCAGTTGGCATTTCTGTGTGGAGTTTGCATGTTCTCCCCGTGGTTGCGTGGGTTTCCTCCGGGTGCTCCGGTTTCCCCCACAGTCCAAAGACATGCGGTACAGGTGAATTGGGTAAGCTAAATTGTCCGTAGTGTATGAGTGTGAATGAGAATGTATGGATGTGTTTCCCAGAGATGGGTTGTGGCTGGAAGGGCATCCGCTGCTTAAAACAAATGCTGGATAAGTTGGCGGTTCATTCCGCTGTGGCGACCCCGGATTAATAAAGGAACTAAGCCGAAAAGAAAATGAATGAATGAATGAATGAATGAACATTGTGAGGAGTAAGTGGGATCAAGAGCAGTAGGCACTGAGAGTCTGCTGTGTGCAGCCTCACTCATCACAAGCACGTTGTCGTAAGACAACAAAATACTATGTTTTAGTAATTTAAAAAATAGTAGCAATAAGTTTCCAGAAATGTTTTGAGCAATCTGACAATGCTTTAAAAATGTACAATGTTTAAAACTCACCCTGTTCTGCCATTCATTGGCCTCCTCTTCTTTGATTCTCCTGGCTTCCTCCAGCAAGGCAAGCTTTGCTGTGTATTCAGCCAGATCTGCTGCCTATATGGAAAATCAAAAGGTACATTTTACTTCAGTTCTGGCAAGATAAAATACCTGATGCAGAAAAAGGGACAATGATCTTCACTGTTTACGATTGCAATTGGCACTTTTTAACCCTTGTGTGCTGTTGAAGATGTTTTCATGTGTTAATGTGGCTGTAACTTTCTCTGTGTTTCAGAAAATGGGATGATCTTTGGTGACAAATCTTATTTTGACACATATTTTGGGAAAATGCTTTGAAAAGTTAAAAAAAAATTACTTTACTACCCTTTCATTATGTCTGTGGCTGTTTTTGCCCCATTGACTTCCATTACAATCACTTTTTTTTATTATTGCAAAGCCTTCACACCATACAATCATGCATTCTTGATTGCTGCTGATTTTCCCTGTTGGGAAGAGGTCAAGTTTATCATTTTTACTGTTAGTAGTACATTTGAACAGTACACAAGTGTTTAACACTGCTTCATGTACTTGAAAACTTCATTCATTTTTCATCAGCCTAAGCTATTGTTTATACTAACAAGTTGTAGTTTTAAAATACGTTATAGAATAAAACGATCCACGTCCAAACTGGTGTTTCACGTAGCGTTTCTGAACAGCTCTACACTGCTGAAAAGGCACATCACGTGACCACACACACACTATGTCATGCAATGCAGCGTATGTGCACATCTGAGCTCTAGGCAGTCAGTGGATGCTTTGAGCACAGAACCCCAGGTGAGAGCCCCGGATCTACCGCTGGATCTAATCCTACTATATTTGTTAAATGTGATATTAAATTCATTTTGTTGTCTATATCTAATGACATATTCCCCGACTCTGGTCTTTTGAATCTATTACCTGTTCTCAGGTAACGTGTTTTGGCTGAGTGCAAAGATAAGTTAATAAATTAATTTATGTAACCATATACACTGATTCTGCACATTTATTGCTTGCCTTTTTTCCTATATTGTATAAACGTAATGTGCATTATATTTTTATAATGGCCATTGTAGATTATTAAAACTGCTATATAGCAAAAGGCACAGGGTGTGATGCATATTTTCAATGAAAATGAAAGGAGGCAGTTATGTTAGGCTCCGTTTTATTATAAATATGCATACAGTGAAGATGACGGTCATATAAATATGCAGCTACAATACGCCTCAACATTTTTGGTGTTTGTAAAGTTGTTTATATCAAAAATAGACAGTTCCTTATATCATGTTTTCATTTTATTGTTAAGATAGTGAAAGAATGTAGCCAGGATGATGCAAATGAGGTTATAAAGTAGCCTACACTGTTCCTTTTAAAAATATACCTGGCGTGTCCTCGGAAGTTTGTTTTCCATATCAAACTTGCGAAGTCTGAACTTAGAAGAAAAGGATGCAAGACTTTTTATAGATTACCTAATATTGAGGGAAAAGCCCCAATACACTCTCACATTCACACACATACACTACGGCCAGTTTAGATTATTCAATTCACCTACAGCATATGTTTTTAAACTGTGAGCACCCGGAGGAAACCCATGTAAACAAAAAATCTTGGTGTTTTTTTTTTTTACCTCTTAGTGGTTTTCCACTAGGGCATGATCTCTGTGAACCTGTGTCAACAATATGTTTAATCTGATTTATGAACAGGTTCAGAAATGGAATTTTCCAGGAAGTGGCAGTATCTGCACTCTGTCATTAATTTTGGTGAAAGCAGTGATTATGGGGACATTTATGTGACAACAATATGCTCGAAATGGAAAAGTTTTCTTTTCCAATTTTGAAAACTTTCATATATTCATGATATATATTTTCTAAATTATCTTTGTTCACCTGTGTGCACCATACTGTACACCTTACTGCACACCATACTGTAGTCCAGCATTGTTGTTTTCATTGTCAAGACCTTGTGCATTCCTATGACTGAATTTGCAATATGTGCATGATATTACTGTTTTGACGAATGTATTGCTTTCAAAAACTTGCAATATGAAAGTCAAATTCAATACTTTTTTAATTTCAAAGTACCCACAAAAGTATTTTCACAGGACACCTTTTTGGTTTTTGATTTGATTTGATTATACTGACATGGGGATGACCTACAGTAGTTGAGTAAGTAAAGTAACTCTTTAAGGGGGTTTACGAGGACATGCCTGGTGTCCTTGTAATTCAAACCACTTAAAAGTCATAATTAATTACTTTTTTCTTGTGTCTTTACTAATTTTGTCATTACTGTCAGTATATTAGACAGTGTATTTAGGGTTTGTTGAAGTGGGTTTATAAAAGAAATATCTGTTTAATCAATGACATCTGTACTTGACATAAAAATAAAAGAAAAAATCATACTTAACAGGGTGTTTTGACATTCAATATTTGCCACAGGATTTCTTTGAGTGTTGAGTTTAGGGGTATGGGTAGGGTAATAATATGTGTTTTTTATAGTATAAAATACATTATGCCGATGGAGAAAAACATACAAGTTATACAAGTGTGTTTGTAGGGTGTCACGGTGGTGCAGTGGGTAGCACAATCGCCAAGAAGGTCACTTTCCCCGTGTTTGCGTCGGTTCCTCCAGGTGCTCCGGTTTTCCCCGAAGTCCAAAGACATGCAGTACAGGTGAACCGAATAAGCTAAATTGTCCGTAGTGTATGTATGTGTGTAAATGAGAATGTTTGGGTGTTTCCCAGTGATGGGTTGCAGCTGGAAGGGAATCCGCTGCGTAAAACATATGCTGGATATCTTGGTGGTTCATTCCACTGTGGCGACCCCAGATTAATAAAGGGACAAAGCCGAAGTGTGTCTGTACTAACCAGCTGCTCCTGAGTTTTCATCTGGTCCTCGGCCTGCCTGGCGAGCTCCTCTTTAGCCATCAGAGCTGCCTGTCTTTCAGCCTCCAGACGAGCTGCTTCCTCCTCCACCTTCCTCCTCTCCTCCTCCAACACCCGCGCCCTCTCAAACTGCTCTCGCAGGTCTGAAGAACACACACAATCAACCATAAGAGGGCAGCAGACGCTCACTTATGGGACATTCAAGCAGCCATATGTAGAGTCAGGTCAGTCATTTGTCAAAATTCTGTATGGTAACATACATAAAGAATAAAAATCAAAGAAAAATGATATGACTTAAAATGATATAGTAAAGTAAAGTATTGCTTTATTCTATAAAGGTATCGTTACATTTCTTCTAAGTTTAAAGTAAAACTACTTTCATTTAGGTTTTATTTTCTGAAGACGGCTCTTCTATTAAAATTACAAATATCAAACCCTGTTTCTGTTATTGAAATATGGCTTTCTCAACTGTGCCGGAGTTAAAACATTCGCATTGTTTTGTTGTTGTTGTTTTTTTTCAACTTTTTTCAACTATGAGCTAAAAATAGTAATACTGTGCAGAATGAAGGTTACTTAAATAGCATTTTATCTAAATTAGACCAAACAAGTATGTTTTATAATTAATAAAATATACACTCACTGGCACTTCATTAGGTACACCTGTCCAGCTGCTCGTTAACGCAAATTTTTAATCAGCCAATCACATGGCAGCAACTCAATGCATTTAGACACGTAGACGTGGTCAAGACAATCTGCTGCAGTTCAAACCGAGCATCAGAATGTTGGTGATTTAAGAGACTTTGAATGTGACATGGTTGTTCACTGAGATATCCACTGAGAGGCAGTTCTGTGGGCGCAAATGCCTTGTTAATGCCTGAGATCAGAGGAGAATGGCCAGGCTGGTTCGAGCTGATAGAAAGGCTACAGTGACTCAAATAACCACTCGTTACAACCGAGGTATGTAGAAGAGCATCTCTGAATGCACAACATGTTGAACCTTGAGGCAGATGGGCTACAGCAGCAGAAGACCAGACTGGGTGCCACTCCTGTCAGCTAAGAACAGGAAACTGAGGCTACAGTTCGCACAGGCTCACTAAAATTGGACAATAGAAGATTGGAAAAACGTTGCCTGGTCTGATGAGTCTCAATTTCTGATGTGACATTCAGATGGTAGGATCACAATTTGGCACCAACAGCAGGAAAGGATAGATCCGTCCTGTCTTGTATCAACGGTTCAGACTGGTGGTGGTGGTGTAATGATGTGGGGGATATTTTTTTGGCACACTTTGGGCCAATTAGTACCAATTGAGCATTGTGTCAACACCACAGCCTACCTGAGTACAGTTGCTATGTCTATCCCTTTATGACGACAGTGTAACCATGTTCTGATGGCTACTTCCAGCAGGATAACGCGCCATGTCATAAAGCGCAAATCATCTCAGACTGGCTTCTTGAACATGACAATGGGTTCACTGTACTCAAATGGCCTCCACAGTCACCAGAACTCAATCCAATAGAGCACCTTTGGGATGTGGTGGAACGGTAGATTCGCATTATGAATGTGCAGCTGACAAATCTGCAGCAACTGTGTGATGCTATCAAGGCAAATATGGTCCAAAATCTCTGAGGAAAATTTCTAGTACCTTGTTGAATCTACGCTACACAAAGGATTAAGGCAGTTCTGATGGCAAAAGGAGGTCTCACCCGATACTAGTAATACCTAATAATGTGGCTAGTGAGTGTAGTTATAAAAAAAGTCGCTTTTTAACTGTATATCTGTCACTTTCATTCTTTCATATGGTATATGAAAACAGGTGTTACACATTTTCATACCTCTCTCAACCTTTTTGGTCTGCTCTTCAAACTGGTAAAGCTTCATCATCATCTCTTGTTTCTCTTTCTCCACCATCTCTTTTTCTTTCTCTATTGCCTCCCTTTTCTTCTTCTCATTCTCTAACTGAGCTCTAGGAAGAAAAGAGGCAGAACAAAACAGTCAAATAAATGTTGATGATTTTTTTAATAAGAGCATTATGTTTGAATTGAAATTGTAATTTTGTGGCCAATCAAATTCTACAGTTAGTGTGGCAGTGTTTATCAGGGCATCTGGTCATGGCTGTATAACGCTGAACAGCGTGTCCTCACCTCTCCATCTGCCTCTGGTGTTTCTCCTCTCTGGCCTGGGCCTTCATCTGCTGCACTTCAATAGTGTCAGGTTTCCTGCGCTTCATGTAAAGTTCATGGTTTCCCATGCACAGCTGCAGGATACGCTTGTTAATGCGCAGGCGAGATGCGTAGAACACGAAGTCCTATGAGAACAGAATGTGATGCATCTCGTAATGCTGTATGCATAAATAATGTGCTCAATATATTCTAAACAGCTTTCTTTACTAAAATTAAAAATACAATTCAGCATGTGGGTCAAAGACGCAAAGTCCCATTTTGGTAATCTCATTGAATTCAAATAAAATGTTTAAATGCAGATATCCACCTGGAGTAATGATTTGATGTTTCAAATATTTATTTATTTTATTATAAGATTATCATGAGGAAAAAACTACATATGTATGATGCATAAGACGGACTATCACAGCATTTCTGTTGACATGTAAATAACTCCGACTGGCAGTTTTGACATTAAGAAAACCCTCTGTGACGATTCTGAACATTTTTGAGATGGCTGTTAATTTTTATTTTTCACTAAAATAATGGCCTTCACTTGAATCTTCCCTTTTACGTACACAAAATTGTGCTATTATTTTTTGTGATCAAATTCTTCAATAATTTAACAGTACCATCAGTTCCCCTTACTCCTCCCCTCCTCAACAGCGGCACATGTACAGTAATTAGATGGTGCAATCATAAATCCAATAAACACAGATAAATAGTATAAACTTAAAAAATAAAAAAGCCCACATACAGAAAATAATAAAAGTTTAAAAAAAAACAATAATAATACAAAAATAAATAAGATATTACACTTTTACCGTGCGTCTCAGCACATTGATCTTATTCATCCTCCAAAAATGCAAAAAAAAGAATCCAAAAAAAAAAAACATCCAATTTATCAGGTAATTTATGTCATTTATTCGTATGCTGCCACCTTCCTGAATTCTGTAATTCATTCTTGAAATGATGAATGACCTGCTAAACGCCATCCCCTCATATTGATTTGTCTTCCAGTCATAATACTCTTTTGAATCCACACAGACATCTTCTCACCAGACCCCAACATGAACAGGTCTCTCAGTACATATATCACAAAATTGTTTTAAATAACTTTAGTACATAAAAATAGCAACTGCAAATAACATATTTATTCTAACATATACATATTTGTCAAAACTTACGGGAGCCTTTTTGTCAATGGGTTTGATTATGAACTTCTTGTCATTGAACGAGATATTCCTTATTTCACTCCATGGAAATCCAATCTTTGGAGTCAACCTAAGCAATGAATAACCAAAACAATTATTTCCTGCAACTCAAACCTTTATAAAAGTGTGTGTGTGCATGTGTTTTGTGACATGTTAGGACACAAATGTACAGTGGCCGAGAAAGCTTAACGTGCTGCAATTCAAGAAAACACATGCAATTACAAAAACACTAGCAAATTGAGAAAAGATCTTCATCTGTGTGACAGCACATGTGCTGCAAATCCTCACAATGAAATACACATTTTAAAAAAAGCATACTGTGTTTTTTCACAACGCAAACAAATTACAAAAACATTCTGCATTTCCTCACAACACTTTCAAATAGCACAGAACACAACAGAAATGTTTCAAGGGGTTGTTTCAGAAGTCATTGTGACTGGTGGTGGGAAGCACAGAATTTTACATAAATTTATTATTAAAGTTCAGAGATAAAACTTATTTACCAGTCAGGAGTTTCAATAAATAAAACGGTGAAAGTAAACATTACCTCGAAAATCTTAACAAAGGCATAAACACATTAAGGGTGTTTATTTATTGAAATTTGTTTTATTTGTATTGTGAAATGTATATTTGTACAATCTTTATGCAAAGTATATATTTAGTATAGGAGGAAAAACAATAAATCGTTGTCTGAATGCTGTAATGTTTATAAAAAAAAATTTCCATTAAAAATGTGTGAAGGTCATGTGACCATCAGGAACAACGCAGCATCTCATTTCTCACAAGACGCGTTCTGTGTTCTCGTCGTTTCCCGAGTTCGTTCTTCTGAGGTGACCTGGCAAGACTGGTCTTTACAAGAACACGAGTCCATTCTCTGCATTCTTGGAATTGAGAAACAGCCATAGGCTGCGTCCGAAACCACCTACTACTCAGTAGGTATAGCATTTGAATATAAATATAACTACTCGGCCGTTAGAAAAGTATGTTCTATACAGTATGAATGTGAGCAGTATAAATGGAATTCGGACGTACTACATCCGCCATTTTGTCATAATCATGTGACCTACCCGCATCAGTTGCATCGCTTCACTCCCATTCATGAATAATCTCGTGGGGCATCATGGGATAGCACAGCGTACATGGGATGCGCACTTTAGAATCTCGCCGGAAGTAGTAGGTCATCCGGGTACTTCTCGCATACTGATTTTTTAATTTTATGACTTCAGACATACTAGTCGGCTCGCATACTGATTTTAGCATACTATATAGTATGGAAGTATGCGGTTTAGTCACGGCACAGCGGCATTCGTCATGTTTTAGGGTCCCCTTGAAACAATTCTGTTGTGTTCCGTTCTTTTAGCAAGTGTTGTGAGAAAATGCTGCGTGTTTTTTATAAACTGCGTTGTGAGAAAATGCAGCACATTTTATTAATTTGTTTACATTTGGGGAAAATGCAGCATGTTTTTTTAAATGTGTATGCATTGTGAGGATTTGCAGCATGTGCTGTCACACAGATGAAGACAATTTTTTGAAATTGCATGTGTTTTCTTAAATTGCAGCATGTTAAGCTCTCTCGGCCACCGTACAAATGTGTATAATAACATGAGTATTACACAGGTATGAGGACATTGCTGATAAATAGGTTATTTAATAAATCATACAGAATGTGTTTTTAAGTAAAATTCTTCACAGTTTCCTGTAAGGGTTGGATTTATGGGTAGAGCAATAGAAACTACACTTTGTACAGTATAAAAACCATGGTAACCTATGCAATGTCCCCACAATTCACAAAAACAACCTGTGTGTGTGTGTGTGTGTGTGTGTGTGCATGTGTGTGTCTGCGCATATGTGTTTGTCAACAAACATTACAAAAATCACAAATACTGTGATCCATCAGTCCTAAGGTGCAATGACCTCTTAATAATAAGCATCATGTGTTCATATTGACTTGTTTGGCTTGTTGGTTTAGACGGGTCATTAACCGCCCAGTCATGACAGCTGCCACACTGACCCTAATATCCCTATTTCCTGACTATTTCACGTCTAAATCAGAAAGTCTTGCAGATAAAAAGTGCTCACCTGTCATCTTTTTCATAGATATTCAGACCCAAAGCGTCCACTCCTAACCACAGGTCTGTTCCCTTCTTGTTCTTGATGTCGAAATAGTTGACGCCGTACATCTCTAGGTCCTGCGAGATCTTCAGATACTCCAGCATGCTGTCTTCCCTAGTGAAGCAGCATTTAAAGAGGAGATCGTCTTGAATAGTGACGTGAACGTGATGGGAAAATGATAGTTTGTAAACACACTCACTTGAGGATCCCTCTGTGTTCCTCATGCCAAATCTGAATCCTCTCCTCCCACTGCTCTTTCGAGAGTTTGTGCTGGTCAAGTACTCTGCCGTTTACAAAGAATCACATGTTAAATTAGCAATAAATATAACAATGCAAAAAGTGTTGGAACCGTGTGAAATTAAAAAAAATAAAAATAAATTGAAATGTCAAGGTGCTTTAGGCTGAATTATAATTATTTAGATGACATTTAGACACAAAGGGAGGAATTAATTACAACCTCCGCATAAACAAATGTGTTTATTGTTGTCATTTCACTCCAGACAAATAACAGCAAGAGCTAAATGAAATGACACAAAGCATAAATGTGCATTAAACACTTATATTCAGCAGTTTACATGTGTTTGTTGCCTCATTACAAACATATGTGGCAAATTTCTCAATATTAACGTTAAACTAACATTAAAGGTACATTTAGGGGTGTCCAAACTCTGTCCTGGAGGGCCATTGTCCTGCAAAGTTTAGTTTTAACCGCAATCAGATAAACCTGGGCTATTGCAGTTGCATTACCTTTATATAGTAGTCTTGCTTTCAAAATAAGAGTCCCGCAGGCATATTAATGATCCCTTTTTTATCGTTGGCCTTTTTTCACCAGGGTTTTACATTCACAGGATTTACATGAGAATGAGGAAACAATGGTGTTTGAGGCCCTCAGTATGTAAATGACATAACTCTTATGATTCGGCCATGTCAAGGGATATCAGATATTCATTCTATGGCACCATTAAGCCTTGTTCATATGGTTTTATTTCATTTTGCACATGATATGATTTTATGTGTCATATCCAATTGTATGTGAATAAATAAAACAGGATAAATATTTAAAGGTGCAGTAGGTGATTGTTTTCAGAAACATGTTTTGTTGTGCTGGTTGAAAGTCTCTTCACATTCCAATAGTACTGATTAAGGTAAATGATCTAAATATATTTATATGTATTTTTATATTTTGGGTAAGGCATAAAACTAAAAAAATGTTCATCCTATTAAATATTGTCGGGCCAACATCTCCCATAATTTCGATAAGTAGCCCAAATTGTCTGTCAGCAAATGTAGATTTGTACAACTGCGCATCAGATCTGCTATTAGCGCCACACGTTCATGTCCACAAGAGACAGTCACAGTCATGGCCAAATTAAATGCTGAATCAAAACCTTTTAAAATCCTGAATCAACATTGGAGTTACTTTTGCACGCTGGAGAAAGGACGATACCATCGCTGAAGTTTTTCTCTTAGACAGGTAATGTTGTGTTTTAAAACTCTTAGTCATGCAAAGCTGATGCTGATTGTGTTGTTATGAATGGGTTATATGGACAGAAGTGTTGTTCAGCCACTAAAATCTTCCGGCAAACGATTGATGTGACTATTTTCAGTTTCATAAGGTTCCTTTTTACAGCATCGATAATGTAGATTTGATTTAGTTTAACTACAAAATTCCGCCTAGCCTGCTTTATTGAGGTGAAGTTGGTTTCATATTCACATTGGTTCATTTTTGATCAATGACAGCCTGAGACGCGCTCCCTATATTGTTTACCATGGTAATGGTGCAGTTCACCTACTGCACCTTTAAGTCAGCAACATAAAATAATATTTATACTCATTTAACTTGTTTTTTTGTTTCAAGTTACCTATTTTTTGCAGTTTTTTGAGCTTTTTGAGATTTCAAATTTTTCTCGTGAGTGCCGTTCTCACCTAACTTGAGTGACTTTCTCACGTAAATCAACCAGAGGCATCTGTCGACTATCTGACAGACTAACCGACCGACCCATACCCCTGATGTTTTCAGAATGAGCCTATGTTGCAACCTTCTTGTTAAGATTAGCACCAACTTTGATCAAATACTTACACTTACTTATACAGTCTCATCATTAACAATTGTTTCATCGGTATTATCATTACCAAAACTCAACTTTTCAGGAAAGTAAACCTCCAGGGACAAAAATAAGCACTAGAAAGCACTAGTGAGTCATTAGAAAGCACCGGACTCATGCTTTGAAATAGTTTCACTCACCTCTGTGGCAGGAGCCGCTCAGATGACAGGTATCCTGTTTTGTGGGTTTCAGGTGAGAAGTCTCCAAACTTGGACTGGACAGCATACGAGGCCAGCAGCACCGCTGTCTCCGGCGGACAGTAGATCTCATCACTTAAGATGCTTTCCTTCACTTGCAGGAAGAAAAGCTTTTTTGTGATGTCCTGAATCAGCTCCTCCGATACGTCCTCAGGGTAGTGCTTGGCCCGAAACTTAAACTGCAGAGGGTTCTCCTGTTTCACCTCTTGAGAGGACACCTATGAAATCAGAAAAAAGTATAACTGAGCCTCAAAGAGAATACGTATAGATTATATTATTACTATTATGGAGACCCGGAAGGGACGTGGTGGTGGGGGAAAAATTGGGTGGGAGAAAAAAAATAATGGGTGGGAGGAAAATATATATTTTAAGTTTTGCGTTCCCTCGCAAAACTGTTTTTCCACCCTTTCTGTTCACTTCATACATGTCAACCCTCCCATTTTTGCCAGAATTATCCCGTATTTTACCATTCTATCCTGCTATTATATGATTAAGTATTTTCCCATATTTCTCATGTATTTTTAAATCTTGAAAGCATGCTGAAATTAATATCAAATGCCTGCATTCACTTTCTTTCCATGAAAGCTGTGCGTCGATCATCACCCTTCACATGCAACCTCTGAATCAGCGAATGCATAAGCCAATGACTGGTATAAGCTCTGACTGATGCGCTCCGTATGATAAACTGATCCCAGATCAGCTTCTGTACACGCCATTTAAAGAGGAGCAAAAGTGCAGGACACTTTGATATTCGGATGTGTGTTTAAACAGACAAATAATCTTAATAATTTGTAATCATGTCCATTCTGAGTGTTTTATTTTAAACACAACTAATTTTCTCTTAAATGAGCACAAACAGTTCCTAAAGTAATCGAATGCTTTCATTATGGATCTGCGCATTCTTACAGTGACACCCCTGTTATCAAACAAAAAATTAGAGATTCATCTGCTGCACTTCACTTGTGTGATAACAGAGGTGTCACTTTAAATGGTGTGTACAGAGGCTGATCGGGGATCAGTTTATCATACGAATCGCGTCAGTCAGCGCTTATACCAGTCAAATATGAGAAATATGGAAAATACTTAATGATAGGATGGTAGCGGGATAGAATGGACAAATACGGGAGAATCCCAGCAAAAACGGGGTTGACATGTATGAAGTGAACAGAAAGTGTTTGTGGAAAAACAGCTTTGCGATGGAACACAAAACATCTTTGCGAGGGAACGCAAAACATTGCGAGGGAACGCAAAAACATAAAAATATATATTTTCCTCCCATCCATTTATTTCTCCCACTCATTTTTTTTTCTCCCACCCAGTTTTTTTCCCACCACCACGTCCCTTCCGGGTCTCCGTACTTCCGGGTCTCCATATTACAATAACTCCTTTAATGAACATAAAACTAGAAAAGTGAAAGCTTAATTTTACACTTTTGTACATTTCACAACATTTCTGAATTCTGATGTAAATCATTACTTTGTAAATCATTTGTGAAAGCAAAATTTGATAGCAGGGGAGGTATGTAAACAAAGCCAATCAGTTATGTCAATAATGGGCTCTATGCACAGCTAGAGTTTTAAAGCCGACAATAAACTTCCGGTGAAAGCTTAATGTGACTATTTTCAATTTCACAAGGTTGTTTTACAGCATTGATGTTGTAATGTAATTCCACTACATTCAGTTGAATAGACTTACGCATTCATTTAGTTGTTCAAGCGTAAAACGAGATGAAAGACCGTTGCAACTGCTAGCGCCGTCAGTAGCAACAGGCTAGGGCAGAAATTCCATTGAAAATACTGGGGTAAAATAAACTATCATGTTTTAAAGACATGGCGGGTTGGAATTAAATTTATTGCAGTGCTTCTTGTCTGATCTGAGACTCCCTTCATATTGTACATCTAACCAGCAGTGAAGATCGCAGATTTTTAAAGAAATCAGATCTTAAATGTGACAATTTTTTAATGGAAAGACAGGTCAACGGAAGCTGCTGGCTGAAAATTAAACATCTGTGTGCATATAGCCCATAAATAAAGACTAATAGATTTAACTGGTTGTTTTAGTACTGAAACTATACACTGAAAAAAATGATTCATTGGATTTACTAAGTTTTTTAATGTAAGTGGTTGCAAACAATTTATATGGGCTGAATTTAAACAAACAAATTAAATAAAGTACAGTTTAACTTAATTTGTTTGTTTAAATTCTGCTTATATAAATAGTTTGCAACAAGTTAGTAAATCCAATGAATCGTTTTTTTCAGTGTAGGCAACCATCTTAACTCCTTCAAATATGTGTTGCAAGCATAAATGCTTATCAAAAGAAGACATGATCACATGTCAGAGAGTGAATCTTCAGCGTACTCAATGTGACAGTAATAAAATAGTAAATGAACACTAACACCTAGAGTACATCCCCACCCATTGATAACACACTTCCAGTGGGCTATAGCTGTTCTCTATGTTGTTGCTAGGGTGTTGTTGGTGGTTGCTAGTGATCACGTACTAAGGCTGGGCACAAACGATTCCACTTTCCGTGTGAAAATGGTACCTTGCTGAAATTTCATGGAAATCATAAATAGAATCACACAGGAACATTGCATGTGATGTAATGTAGCTCACGGTTCATGTGCTCAAGCGATACTGTCCGATTGGTCAGCAGCGACTTGACTGCTCACACTATGCATGTGATCATGCATGCATCAACAGTGGATTGAATCTAATATCGATATTAATAATGATACTGATATCTGATTGATACTGGCCTAACGGGATACTTCAGTATAAAATGATCTAATCTATACTAATGTACTTTTCATCAAAGAATATGTCGGATGTACGCGAGTGTATGTGTTTTAAAGCATATGTTCTCCAATATACGTTTTTTGGATCTCATTCATTCATTCATTTTCTTTTCGGCTTAGTCCCTTTATTAATCCGGGGTCGCCACAGCGGAATGAACCGCCAACTTATCCAGCATTTGTTTTACGCAGCGGATGCCCTTCCAGCCACAACCCATCTCTGGGAAACACATCCATACATTTTCATTCACACACATACACTATGGACAATTTAGCTTACCCAATTCACCTGTACCGCATGTCTTTGGACTGTGGGGGAAACCGGAGCACCCGGAGGAAACCCACGCAACCACGGGGAGAACATGCAAACTCCACACAGAAATGCCAACTGGCCCAGCCGGGGATCGAACCAGCGACCTTCTTGCTGTGAGGCGAACGTGCTACTCACTACGCCACCGTGGAACCCGTTTTGTGGATCTGTTGTTTAATATTTTTTTCAAATGTATTATTTTTTATTTAAAGACAAACAAGTGTTAAGAAGAGAAATGTTTTGTTATTGTTCCTATTCCTACTATAAAAACCTCAACCCAAAGAAGATAAATATGTACGCTTTTCTTTACATTTTTAAAACATTTTTACAAAGTAAATTACAAATAATGGCTTCAACAAACCATTCATCATTTAGAGGAAAATCATAATGAGTGCTAGTTATACAGCATTTCCAAACGACAAAAAAAAACAAGCCAAAATAGGGAGTGAAGTTTTAAAATGTTAACTATTAGCCAGCAAATATTTTGAGCAATTTTCAAAGCAATTTTTTTTAAGCTGTTTAATTTTGTAAAACATTTGATGTGATAATTTTGCTATGTTTGCCTATACTTAATAGAAAAAAGAGAAGGATCGGTATTGGTATTGTCGATATTAACCCGATACCAAATTTTGTACTATCGATCTACAACACGACACATCCCCTTCTTCTTTCTCATTTATTGGTTGCTGGCAAACCAGTATATGGTGTATTCACAGCACCTAATGGGAAGGAGTGTCAAGCTCGGGAGGAAAGGAAGAAATTAAAAAAACACTACAATTTTTTTCTCCTAATCAGATCTGTATCATGCAAAAAATATATAAACAGAATGTCATGCTCAAACTGTTTCTGTGCACTGGAAAACATTGCACTCTCATGAATCCAGAAATGTGTGTGTGTGTGTTTCTGTAGTGAAAGCACAAGACCTTGTTTTGAGTTCAACTGTGCAATTCCATCACAAAGTTCGACCAAATTTTTTAACATTTTTCAGAACTTTCAGAAAATCATCCAATTGCCAACTGGAAAGAGGTTAACCCTGTACACAGTATGAACACAGCCCGACAAATGACACATGGCAAAGCTGCAATCCAGTCAGATATAACGAAAAGTCGCACGAGTCAGAATTTGGCTCAAAATATGTCCAAAATTACAGTCTGCGCATTTGTTTCCTTACGCATTTGTACACAGCACCTTATAGCCTGTATATTTATAACAAATCTGTACATACATTTCAACATCCAGATCTTTTTTTGACCCACTGCATCTCTGTTTAATGTCGATCGTCTTTTTTTTTTCATATTTATTTTGTGTTGTCACTTGTCACTTTATGTACACTGGAAGCTTCTGTAGACAAAGCAAAATTCCTTGTGTGTGTGAAGCACACTTGGCAATAAAACTGATTCTGATTTTGAGTCTATGTCCGGCCTCATCTGTTTTATTTTCTAGGAGGCTAAAAGTACATAATAGTGTCACAATAGTCAATATATCTACTTATTGCACAACACATAGGCATGCATGACCTTACTGATTTTTTGTTGATGCATTGATATATATCGCCCATACATAAAAAACAATTCTACCAACATATTAGCTGAATGAGCAACTTCTCCATCTCTATTGGAGGCGCCAGTGTCTGTATGGGTAAACAAACACTATAGTATTTACTATAAATTCATTCATTCGTTTTCTTTTCGCCTCAGTCCCTTTATTACTCTGGGGTCGCCACAAATAAACCGGAATAAACTTATCCAGCATATGTTTCATGCAGCGGATGCCCTTTCAGCCGCAACCCATCACTGGGAAACACCCATACATTCTTGCATTCATGCATTCACTACAACAAATTTAGCTTGCCAAATTCACCTACAGCACATGTCTTTGGACTGTGGGGGAAACCGAAGCACCCAGAGGAAACCCGGGCTAACACAGGGAGAACATGCAAACTCCACACAGAAATGCCAACTAGCCCAGCCAAGGCTCAAACCAGGGACCTTCTTGCTTTGAGGCGACAGTGCTACCCACTGTGCCGCCAAAATGACAAGATCATTTATCGCAATATATTTTGGTGCGATATATCGTACGACGAAAACTAGATATCATGACAGGCCCAGCTAGAAGTCTAAATTAAACAAGCTATATTGATTTCCTCCTCATTACGTCACAGTTTGAGATATCGTTCATGTCAAATAAGAGGCTTAAACTAATACAAATGTTGCCTGGCCTGTAGAATAAAGCTAGTATTGTTGTAAATAATGTTTATTCACAGTAGTCTGATCTATTTATTTCTGATCTGATCTTAATTTACAAATAGTCTGATAGTTTTACTTAAACGTATCATCAAGATGTATTTTTTATTTTTGTATTCAAATTGTCAGAGTTTCAGCTAAAATCTTCTATAATGTTCCAATAAACAATAAGTAAATTAACAACAATTTTAATTTGTGTGAACTATCCCTTTAAATGTGATTAACATATTATTAATAGGCTATCAACAGTATTAACATTATTCCTGCATTTAATATTAAGCATTTATTATTTATTATAGATATTATATTGGTGCAAAATGCCAACACAGTACATCTTTTACACACATATAGATATAGAATAAGGAATACCTTTTTGTCCAGTTTCAGCCATGTCAGAAAGCCTTTGTTGTCCGTGAACTGCAGACCGAAGTACCAGATCTCACGCAATCCCACCGTCTTAACCACCTGAAAACGGATCAGATTCAGCTTCTTACGCATGTGACCAACGCAACACAATGAATCAAAACTGTGATATCGATTCGTATGACGTGTTTTGGAAACACAATACAGAATCACCTCAGCACTTGATAAAAAGGCATGACGTTATGTTGTAGGCTAAACAATGGGAGAGTCTCTACTTCAGTAAAAGTTCGTGTTATCCACAGGGAGGGAAACCACCACCCAACCCATCCCCTTATCAGTTATGTGTGTACAAATAAAGGCAGAGATGGTGTTCTCCACCTTGCCGTTATATTCCATATGTCCTGTCCTATCACGAACCTCACTAATCACCATACACCATAATGAGATAGTCCAGCATTACTAATCTTAACAGTATCTGAAAAATGATTTACACCCTGTGACTGCAGTCATGAGCGTGAACTCGGGTGTGACTAAGGTAAGCAAAATGCAATTAGTGAGAGTTTCGTTACAAAAAGAAAAGTTTTAAAAATAGTTTACAAGTTGCTACAAGTTGATGAGTCATTATGACAGAACACTGTGTGTGTGGCAGTATAAATAGTAGGCAAGTAATCCTAATAAACAAGTGCATATGTGTAGCCTCTTGCTAGGAAATTTTCATAGGTCTTCCTGTTGCAAGTGAAACTGTAAAAATGCACCTCTCTGTATTTAAAGTGGGGGAAAAGCACATGTTAGTACATTATTTTACTAACTTATAATTGTGAGGTGATTTTGATGAGTTTTATGTTTTTATTTTCTTCCTTTCACCATGTATTTTTTGATCACTGAGCACATATGCCACATGTCTACCAGAAACGTACATTATCTGTCCCTGAAATAAAACCATGAATACAGTGAATAAAAAGTATTTCATCCCAAAAGTTTCTAAAATGGCCTGATGGTTGATTTCTGTGAGCTGTTCTGTAAAGGAATGTGTCGTTCATTTGGTTCTCAGATTTTTGTTCTTTATTAAAAACACCTTACAAATGTACAAACCTTGTCATTGTCCCTGTCTCCGGCCCAACTGAACCTACAGCTTTAATAGTTTTGTTATGCTAAAAAGCTGTTATTTAGAAGAAAACTTCAGGAATAGCAGGTTTAAGTTGGTATCGTTCACCCAATTCATTAAAAACATCAAATTAAACGCAAATAAATATTATTTTACAATTGTTCCCATGTTTCTGTTAGTCCTGTTACATTTGCATTCAATTTAACATAAAATGCGTGCAATACACCTTTAATGCTCTCAATGTGTTGTATGATTTTTCGCTTGTTTTGTATGATTTTTTTGAGGAGGACAAGCTTAAGTCAGGCCCTGTCACATTTCTTATTCAAGAGTTTACAGCTGATGTTTTATAATAAGCTTGTTTTGCATGCTGTCCCGGGAGAGAGCCCTGAGCTCAAGGGATCCTCGAGCCCAGGGCTCCCTCTCGTTCACAGGGCGAGAGGGGAGATTGAGCTCAGGTTGATCTCACAAACTCCCCTGCTGATGTGACTACAGTGAATTACTTTGATAACGAAAAAATACTGAGGCTGGGAGCTAGACTATGGTGCCCATTTGGCTTAGTCTGTTTACATATGACGCACATCTTTGGACAATGGGAGAAAAACCAGGGAACCCAGGGGAAACCCACGCCGACACTGGGAGAAAATGCAAACTCTGCACAGAAATGCCAACCGGCTTGGCAAGGACCAGAGCCGGCGGGGTTCTTGCTGTGGGGCAACAGTGCTAACCACTGGGCCACCATGCCACCCAATCTAGGTGAAAGGGGATTCCACTACTGTCCAGAAGAAGACAGTAGTGGAATAAAGACTTTGGTTATTTGTAGTAACTTAGGAATAATATGATTAGAGGATCATGATTAGCTAATGCAGGACCGGCTGTGGTCAATCATAGGCACGTGATCCTCTTGAAATTAGTTCATATATAAACTTCACTAAATGAAAATGTAAGTTTCTGGTAAAATGTCCCTCATATAATGACTTTAATGAATGTATTTCATCAAATTAAAGCAAAACCTTATCATTTGAACAAGGAAAATGTAAAATTACTGATTTTGTTCTGTAAAACTTATAACAAAAATATCAGTAAAATATTTACATATTTGAATTTTATTCACATAAAGATATTTTTTTGTAATTTTACAGTTTTTGTTTGAAAACTATGGCGTAGTTTACCCAAAACTTAAATTTGGTGTTATTTTACTCCGCTTCGACTCATCCAAGATGAAGGTGAAATATTTTGTAAAACAGTAAAGAAGAGTTTGTAGCTGAAACTGTGGTCTAAATGTGATTCATTTATAAAAATGTAACTAATAGATAGGTTATCATAGCTGTGGCAATCAGGTTGTGTAAAAGCTTCTGACAATACATTGCACTACAATACAGTCTCAGACACTTTGGCTGTTTCTCAATATTCGTTCTTCAGCGTTCTTGTGTGACGTCATCATCAACCAACAAAGTTCAGTTCCAAAACTCAAGACTGCAAGAACGGAGGACGTGTGAAAGTTCCCGGATGTGTTCTTGATATCGAGGATACGTCGATGCAGACTTGAGTGCAATACTCGCTCAAAAAGTCCTTTAAGTCTTCGTGGCTGAATACAGGAGGTGGGAAGTGCGGCATTCAATACCTGTTTATTATTAAAGTTCAGAGATATCACTTATTTATCTCAGGAGTTTTCCTAATTGAGACTGTGAAAGTAAACATTAGCATGAAAATCTTAAACACATTAAGAGTGGTTATTTGCTGAAATTTCTATTAAAATCTGTTTTATTTGTATTGTGCAAAGTATATTTGTACGGTTTTGCGCACGTTATATATATTGAAAAGAGGAAAAACAATAAATCATAGTATGCATGCTATAATGTTTAAATAACTGTCTGTTAAAAATACGTGAAGGTCATGTGACCATCAGGAAGAACGCAGCGTCTCATTGCTCACAAGACGCCTTATGTGTTCTCGCGGCCTCCCAAGATCGTTTTTCTGAGGTAACCTGGCAAGACCAAGCTCCACGAGAGGTCTGTCCTCTGCGTTCTTGGAATTGAGAAACAGCCTTTGTTTCTGGTTCAAATAACTGATTAACCTGTTGATTTATGTAATCACACAATGACGTAATGTATACACAATTATATTATTAGAGTATCCAATGATGAATAGGGATACTTCACATGACTAAAGCTTATAGAGTGCATAACGTTTTCAGCAGCTCACCTTTTTACATAAACCATGAGAAACCATAAAAACTTCCCCTTCATTTGAATGCTTTATGTCTGTCATACATGTCATTGTATGTCATATATGTGATTTGCTTATGTTGCCATATATCACACTTCAATACTGGCGAGAGATGAATGAGTTTGCAAAAACTGGCTTTGTAGTATCTTAAATTCTGTAAATTGGCTAAATTCGCATCAGAGTGACTGTATAAAAGTGAGTTTTGATTGAGTAACTTACAGCAAACTGTTTTAGATGGTTCTGCCTAATTTGGTGAGCTGGTTCATCCAGTTCACTAAAAAGAACCGTTTGTTCACAAACCGGACATCACCCCAAACTGCTGTAGGCTGTAGATTAAAGGTTACAATGCTGTTTATAACCTCATATCGTGGCCGATCATTACTGTAGCACAGTGGCTTAGTGGTTAGCACTGTCGCCTCACAGCAAAAAGGTTGCTGGTTTGAATCCCAGCTGTACCAGGAGATGTTTCTGTGCAGAGTTTGTATTTTCCGGTTTCCCTCACAGTTCAAAGATATAGGTGAAATGGATAAATTGAATTAACTGTAGCGTGTAAGTGAGTGTGTGTGTTTCTGCGCACTGGGGCATCATAAGTTTGCACCCTTCTAAAACATCAGCCAGAGTAATTGGTGGTTCATTTCGCTGTGGCGACCCCTGAAAAGGCAGACACTTAAGCTAAAGGAAAGTAAGTGAGTGACTCTCATTGTAATGGTAACTATTGACTTGCAATGTTCGTGTTGCAGCGTAAAAACGTCTTTAATGTTCTGTTGAAGAAATAAAGTCTGCTACATCTTGGATCTTGCGTCTGAGGGTTTGCATAAGAGTAGTGATTCATCATTGATCAAAGCTTTTTCAAATAATGAGGGAGATTTCAGTATTATGTGTTTACCTGTTCAAAAAGTTGTTTTCCTGTTGTAACCGACTGGATTGCAAATTCCAGCTCGGCGTCCATTGTTGTGACACGGACATTGATCTGCAAAGAACAGATGCAAGTGAGTGGCTTTTCATTGTCACTGAATCAAGTATTGGAATCACATAAAACTAAAAAAATGTGTTGGTGTTAAAGAAAAAAAAAGTCAAGTATTAAAATACAGAATTTATCATGTAATAAATGTGTTATGTAATATTAAATCTATACAATGTGCATTTAAAATGTATTAAATTCTTAATAAGATGTCCAATGTCATTCAATATATTGACAGGATATATATTTGCAAAATAATATTGACAGGCAAGAACATAGAACAAGAATCACTTGTTAAAAATGCAAATACTAATAAAATTGTCATGTTAATTACTTACGCCACTGTCATTCACCAATACACTTTTTATCATTTGAAATATAATAATGTATAATCCTTTATTATTTTATGTCTGTTATAAAATACAGGACATAATAAGTATGTTGTTTCATCATTCAATTAAAAATATGGGTTCCATTTTTTTATTTCACAAAAGTTACTTTGTATGTCATATAATGTCTATGTACATATATCTATATCTAAATATTCTGTGTATGAAATATAAATATATATAAAACACTTGTACATTTCATTTGGTGCAGACACCATAGTGGGGCAACACATCTTTAACCCTGTAGTAATTTGTACAGAAATATAAAATAAGTCATTGCAACAGAACAGATGTGTTGGCCATAAATAGGCAAAGTTAAAGTTCACAATAAAATATTGAATACAGTTACATCACAATTGGTTGTCATACCAAACATTTAATATGACATGAGTAGGAATATCACCCATCAGAGGCATGTTAGCTATATAACAAGGAAGGTAATGCCAGATAAATTACACGTCACTCCACAAATCCACAGGCAATAAAGCATTATGACAGATCTGCATTATCTAATATCCGGAGAAAGGGAAAGACAGCTGATCTAGTTTCATCAGATCAATGAACATTCATAATTATAGCATTTCACGACTGACACTGTTATTTGCTGTTTATAAGAGTTGTTATTTTAGGTTTTATACTTCACAAATGTTCTCTTCAGAACAAAACCAGCACTAATACACAGCAGTGAGTAAATAAAAATCTCTCTGGATTTACCTTGGAGGATTTATTGGTATTTGTTTGAGTAAAACATTCACAAAACAAATGTTTATTTAGAGAATTCTTTCCATAAAATATCTAAAAAGGATTATCTAAAATATTAGACAACACAAAACAAATGTTTTAACTTTAGAAGAGTTTAAAAATCAGTTTTTCTTGGAATAACCCTAATTTTAAATCACAACTGATGAATATTCATTTTCTGAAAAGAAAAGAAAAGAAAAGAAAAGAAAAGAAAAAGAAAAAGAAAAAGAAAAAGAAAAAGAAAAGAGAAAAGAAAAGAAAAGAAAAGAAAAGAGAAAAGAAAAGAGAAAAGAAAAGAAAAGAAAAGGAAATTTCTAAATGGTAATAATTTATTTGACATTTGGAAAAAACATTTTCAGATATTTGTAGAATAAAACATATACATTGGGGAAAATACGTGTTTAGCACGTCACCATTTTATAGACCAAGTCGAAGGAAAACTAATGAATGAATAAAGGTGCTGTTGACTTGAAATTTACACCAGTTGTTGGTAACAACCAAAGAAAACCAATATATGACAAGAAAACAAATCTAATTAGTTTACAAATCAAGTTATTTGTAACAAAATGAAATGACACATGAAAAAAGTATTGAACACATGAAGAAATGAAGGTGTAGAAAGGCAGTGAAAGCAAAGACAGCAGCTGAAATCTCTCACTAGTTATTCAGCAACCCTCTACCCTGTATTTACATGTTACATAAAGATAAAAATAAATGCAAAAAAAATCTGAATTATCAAGAGCTTTATTTTCTTTAAACTGTGTTTATGAAATCAAATATCTGTTTTCAAAAGAGACTCGTGATTTCCATGATGAAAATCTCTTGATCAATTCATGTTTGGGTCCAGCACACTTTACACAAGCTTTCATAACAACCCACTGAACCTTGACAGAGCTTTAAAAGCATTGTCAAAGTTACACAATCTTCATGTGAACTTACTCTAGAGCTGTAAAGATAAACCATTCAAACTTGTGCAACAGACGTTTGCAAAGTTATTTCAGACTCGTCAACGTATCAGTTCGACACTTTCTTCCTGTTAATGGTATCTCAACACAAAGCACAAATAAAAGTCCTTTATTTACCCAGGATTAGCAATTGTTTAATACCTCTAATCATGAGAGAAGTGACAAGTGCTATAATCCTCACACCGCGGTAACTGCAACACCCTGCTGTTAGTATTTAGCCACATCAGCAGGTAAATGATCTGCGTGTTTTGGCCAACACTGGTTACTTACAGCAGATCTACTGACTGCTGTTGCTGCTGATCATAGAAAACTGCAACCATTTTTTGCATTTTTTGTTTGACCTTGTCTTAAAAAATATCTGCGTACACATGAAACCAACTAAAAGAGATACAGTTCACATGCCAGGCCAGTAAGTGGCGCTGTAGTTCTGCGCTGTATGCAAACATATACAATGTAGCATATACATTTATCTACAGCACTTTGGTCAGTCCTAGCTGTTGTGAAAGTGCTCGATAAATTGAATAAACTAGAGCTAAACGAAAAGCGAAAAAACATAAGATGAACATGACAAATGTGTTTCAGTAAAGCTGTTACACTAGGCTCAATTAACAACTCCCATTCTCCATCTTTGAGTACGTTAAGCTGATCTTTGTGTCTGGAGCACTTTTACCTTAGCTTAGCATAGTTAATTGAATCAGATTAGACCATTAGCATCTCTCTCAATAATGTTCCTATTTAAAGCTTGACACTTCTGATATGGCTGAGAACTTTATTGTCATTCCAGCGTATTAATCAAGGAACTTTGCTGATGTACCATGGCTGAACCAATTTGAATAAGAAAATTATTGAAGCTTTTGGACATTTTTTGATTAACATGCTAATGGTCTAATCTGATTCAATGATCTATGCTAAGCTATGCCAAAAGTGTTCTAGGGGTGCTGTTAAATTAGCCTATTTTTTAAAAAAAGTGCAGTGTTTAGACTGTTACAGACTGTTTAGTTAGTCAGGGCATCATTTTCAGATGTATTAACACCGGGACCTGGTTTCAAAAAATTGTAGTTGCCCTCTCCTAAAATGTTAGTTCCGTCTGGACAAAATGATACAAAGTTTTGGCATATACAGTATAAGCTAACCGCATCTGTGGGGCCTAAAATACATTAAATAACTGTGAGTAATAGCTAATGATATACATCTATGTCAGTTTAACAGAAATCGTGAATGATCAATGATAAAAAAAGGTATGTATATTCTTAATTGGGTAATTTCGGAAACCAGCTTAACCTGCAATTTTACAGTTAAAACATTGTTAGTTGTAATAATTTAAAGAATTTATAGTGAAAATCCAACAAAAATATTTTTTTATACATTTCTGTCAACCCTAAGCCACAGTACAATACAGTAAAAATTATAAATTCATGTAAAACATTTATAAAAAATACTATGGAAAACTCCTTCATATGAACACAGTACAGTATAGTATGACCAATTTTTTACTTGTTAAAGCGCAGTCTGAAGACAACACAATATTAATGTGTTTCAACAACACTTGCCTTCATCAGGGTAACTTGCCAAATAAAGGCAAGTGTTGCTGAAACGCGTAGGTGCTGTTTTATAAAATAGCCATATTAATATATACTCATACTTTCCGGATGCCTTAAGACTTATTATCTGAATCCCCTACCAAAAGACCACAGACACATTAACTTCCCCTGAAGCACATTTGGTTTGATTTTGGACTATATTAATGCAATTTGAACGTTAAATCCAAAAAACATAAACAACAAAAAAAAAAAATTTACGTGCAATAAAACAGTAAGCACAAGGTGTCCAATTTTCAGAGTTCACTGATTAGTCTACCATAATGGAAACCTAATGCAAATTAACCTTTATCAGTGAGCCCTTAGATAGGCAGCCAGTCGTGTCAAGAGAACTTAAATCACTGCTGTCACAATATGGTATCTATACGAGAACTATTCCACACCTACAATGTTGTATTAGCATTTACAGTTGAAGACTAAAGTATTAATTTAAGTGCTGTTCAAGGCAGATAACTTTTTTTCAAAACACTTTTCATTTTTAATTTTTCATATTTCTCATGATGACAGTACATATAAATTTAGTTATTTTGCAAGATATTGGTATGCAATTTAAATTATTAACTAGATTATGTTAATTAGGAAAGTTAGGTGAATTAGCAGGCCATTGGACAGCAGTGGCCTTTTTCGTAGCCAATCGAAAACATTCATTCATTCATTTTCCTTCAGCTTAGTCTGTTTATTCATCAGGGGTCACCACAGCGGAATGAACCGCCAATTATTTCAGCATATGTTTTATGCAGTAGAAGCCCTTCCAGCCACAACCATGTACTAGGAAACAATTGAAAACAGTAATTTCTAATAATATTGATCCTAAAAGTTACCTTTAAAAATTGTAAAAAGCAACTTTTATTCTAGGGCGCCACGGTGGCCTAGTGGGTAGCACGTTCGCCTCACAGCAAGAAGGTCGCTGGTTCGATCCCCGGCTGGGCCAGTTGGCATTTCTGTGTGGAGTTTGCATGTTCTCCCCGTGGTTGCGTGGGTTTCCTCCGGGTGCTCCGGTTTCCCCCACAGTCCAAAGACATGCGGTACAGGTGAATTGAGTAAGCTAAATTGTCCGTAGTGTATGGGTGTGAATGAGAATGTATGGATGTGTTTCCCAGAGATGGGTTGTGGCTGGAAGGGCATCCGCTGCGTAAAACAAATGCTGGATAAGTTGGCGGTTCATTCCGCTGTGGCGACCCCGGATTAATAAAGGGACTAAGCCGAAAAGAAAATGAATGAATGAATGAACATTTATTCTAGCTGAAGTAAAAGAAATAAGACTTTCGCCACAAGAAAAATACAATTGAAAATGTATTTTTTTCTGTTAAATATCACTTTGAAAAAATTTTTGAAAAAATAAATGCTTTCAACTGTATCTGATTTCTTAAACCTTATCAGTAAGTGGCAAACAAGCTGCTTATTGCAACTTTAGTCTGTTCTTATCCAAAGTAAATGAAAAATTATAATAAACTCGAAGTCAGCATGTCAGATATAATCTCTAATCTTCAAAAGCTTGTCCTCTCGGCTGAATTTGTCCAAACAATGGGAACAGACGGCATGTTTAATCCAGCGGTCGCCGTCTCCATGAGCAACTAAAAGAGCTGCACATTTTATCTATCCAAAAAAAAAATTATGAGCAGCACGTAATAACACCGCAGGACTGCTAAACAGACATTTGCCTGGAGGTTCAGAGTTCCTCACAGGACGGTGCTAATTCACGCTCCTCAAGTCACAGATAAGTGTTTGTGCTCCATTTAAAAACTCCTTCATAGGCTTAAATGAGCTTCAGGTCTAATATTTAAAGGAAGAGTTCACCCAATAATAAAAACCTATGGAAGTCAATGGTTACCAGTTTCCAGCATTCTTCAAAATACACTGTAAAAATGATTAGTTGACTTTACTTCAAATAAGTGAGTAAACCTGTTGCTTTGAAAATGATTAGTTTGAATTTATTTTTAAAAGTGAGTAAACTCGTTGCCTTAAAATTTTTAAGTAAATGATTAATGTGCATGATTATAAAACTTAAGTTAAGTCAGCTTAACTATTGCATGTTACAATGGGTTTGCTCATATCTTTAAGTAAAGTTAGCTTGTCATTCTTAAGGCAATGGGTTTTATTCACTCAAGTAAATAATCCTTTGTTACAGCGTATCTTCTTTTGTGTTCAACAGAAGAAAAAGCTTAACTTTGTATAACAAATGACAAAATTTTCAATTCTGGGTGAACTAACCCTTTAATAAATGTATTTGGGTAATACAAATGGAAATGGGCAATAAAGTCTGTAAAAAATGCTGGGTTCCACACAATCGATTTGTGAATCGTGAAGCAACTTGAAGGAATTTAGTTGAATTATTCATTTTTACAAATTTAAGTGGATTGAACATGAAAACAACTGAGTTATCGGGAAAAAATATTCAAGAACTTGTTTCAGCTCATTTTAAATAGAAGTAAGCCTAATTTTTGGAGTGTAGATGTTTACACAACACCCCTTATGAATAAATCTGAAAACCTTTATGCATTTTTTTCTGTTTATTTTAAACAACAAGTTTGATTTTAGAGGGCTGAAAAGTTTTAAAGTGCTCATATTAGAAATCGTATTACAAGTTTAGTTTATGACATTTCCAATTATTGGAATTGAACCACAATTCAGTGTTTTTAGTCATTTTCATGGATCTATTTCAAAGTGTGTGTTGTAATATTGTCATTTGTGCACAAAATCGTTTTTAAAATCATTTTTCTTAACTCTCTTGTAAATGTTAAAAAATATTTTAGTTGAACAAATGTTTATGCTTATATTATATATCTTTAAAGCTTATAACCATTTTGTATCACCTTATTTTTTCTTTACTTGGTAGTTTAGATAATTCACTGATTTATTTTCGAGATTACAAAGAGAAAGTAGAAAGCCTCTGAATTAATATGAGCTCATAAAACTTCATAATTAAAGTACAACTGAGATTTAATGTATGATAGTTAAAATAGCTAGAGATAGAAACATTGTTACAATTGAACTTACAGGACAATTTCGTTGAAGTACAGCACCCTTTGTTGTTATTTCACAATATGAAGTAATGACAGATTTTTGTGTGTGATTTTTTTATAAAAATGATTACAAAATAACAAAATAATGCATAATATAATTCTATTATGGTACTCAATAATAGGGACAAACCAGGAAACTAATTTCTTTCAGATACATTTAATTAATGTAGATAATAAAATAATAATAAAATAATTTTACAATTTTAAAACTTTTGTGTAAAACTATGGTGAAATATGTACATTTTACAACATCCAAAGTCCATGTGGTGTGCATTCTACATATGCGACTAAACGCTCAAATAATGAAAAAACTAATGAATAAACTGGTTTTCCAGTAACCTCTCTTGAATGTTAAGGGCAATAATTAATGTGACATCACATCCTGCTATTCACCTCACACACTAAAGTCGAAAGTATGTTCACTGCAGCACAATGCGCGTTTGGCTAATCTTTTACCTTTGCTGCATTCTGCACCCATGAACACAGTGTGAACTCACCGTCATTGTCTAAGTCTAGTTAATGTGTAAAAACTCATCTTACTCAAGAATGTTAACCAGCAAACTAAAAGTCTTCCTGAGGGTTCAGGTAATCGCTTTACCTTTTAGAAGTGAAATATAGAATAGACTTAATAATGAATTTACAATACAACTACTAAATAATAAGATTTAAACATATTAACAAGATTATTAAAACATTTTTGACTCAACACTTTCCAGAATTGTATAGCAATAATAGAGTAAATGCTGCTTTATCCAGATTCCAGCTTTACATTTTTTAGTCAATTATGATAACAAGTTTGCAAAAATATTCAATATAAAACTAATGTTAAGATGTTTTATAAAAAAAATATCCTGTCACACTTTATTTTGTGACAACTTTTGCTATTATTAAACACTGAACAACGACTTTCTACTCAATAAACTGTTAATTTGCTGCTTATTAACAGTTATTAATGTAGTAGTTGTAGGTTTAGGAAGTCTAGTGACAACGACAGAATTAAACAATACATATAAATGTCAGTTTTTAAAGTAACATTTATTAATAAAAACAATGACATTTAGAGGTCTATTATTGTAACTGACAAACAAAACGACCGAATTCGACATATTAATCAAGAAACTAGACGTGTTAGTGAGGTATAATAGACATGGCTGTTGTAATAAGATATCTGAAACAGAAAATTGTTATGTAAAGTAGATTATTAACGTACTGGTCGCCACTTGTGACACTGTTATCTGGTTTTTACGTGTAAAAACGGAAAGCAGAAGTACTTACAGGCTTCGGCATTGTGAGAGTCTTGTGAGAGGAGCCGCTGAAGAGAGAAACCTGAGACGCGCGCGGGACCTTTAACAGTCTGTGTGCTGAACGCCGATCTGAACACTGGACGCTAGATACTCATTTCTGACTCATTTTCGATAGATGGTGTCAAAGCCTCGCCCCAGTGATAGCTAGTACGATAAGTTAGTTAGACAGCTCGAGTTAAAGAGTGCCAGCGGGTCTCTGCTAAACCGCGCACCTGCGCCGTAAACTCGACCTTTGCTCGCGGGCTCGCGCTCCTCACGGCGACGAGACGCATGCGGAGCGCGTTCACGATCCCGTTGCTTTGAATGGGATGGTTCCTGTCCTGGCTCCGGTAATCATCATAGGGGCGTTTTTAACTGCTCCCTGTCACATTATTACAACATTACAATCCATACACACTTGGCGGAGAAAACATGGGTGCGGTTAAAGCTGATAATCTCCTGCAATATCTGGGCAGTTAGGATATATTCAGTGAAGACAGGCTAAATAAAGGTTTTCTGGCGTACTAATGTGATCATCCTCATGTGTGGAACCCCCGTCCTGACTTGGAAACAGGATGCGTAAAATTGTATAAAGAAGACTATTGTGAAACTTTACCCAGGTGAAAAAAAAGTGCTCTTGAATATATTACAAATGTACTTGAAATGTAGATAGTATGTTTAAAGCACAGTTAGCACAAAAACATGCTTACTTAAAGTGCATTTTAAGTGTGTTGGTTTGCATTTTAATGTATTTATTATAAAGTATACTACAAACACATTGGTGAAAATATGCTTAATTGCACTTTTAAAAAATATGCTAGAACTCAAGCATACTATTTATGCATTTTAATGTATTTACAGAAAACACGCTAATTTTATGCTTTCCTAAAGTATGTTTTATGTGTAATTTGTATAAGAACATTGCAAAATGGTGCCAATTTGAGTATGTTTAAAGTATATGCATGTTATTTTTAATTGCTTTAGACATAATGAAACAATATAAATGCTGCAAATGAGCGCTTTAGCCTGTATTTCTAAATATTTATGGACTTATTATATTTTGTAAAGTATAATAATACACTCAAACTTTGAACATAACTTATTTTTCAAAATGAAGATATATTTAGTTACTTCAGATATTTTATTAAGTATGTTAAATAAATTTATTAATTTATTTATGCATTATAGAAGTAAAATATGTAAATTTACCTTCTTATGTAAATATATTAAGCTATTTATGTTTAGCAACAGACTTTAAAGTCAATATATTATATTGTTATGGAAACATTTATTTTGCCCATTGCATTGTTTATTTCAGTCTTATTTAAAATATTTTATAATAATCGTTTTATTTATTAAAATCTTAATTAAATATTTTTTATCTGATTATTATATGTGCGCGTGTTTATGTGTATGTGTGTTTAGAGTAATGTACTCAATTATAATGATCATACAGACTGTTTCATTTAGTTTTTTTTTCTTCATTTTATTATTTCAATTATTTATTAATAATGGCTTTTATGATTTTTCGCCAAATGTTACCACAGACCTTGGAAGTCTTTTAACAAAAAAAAAAAAATAATGAATATACAACATAAAGTAGGCTATTTGAACAATTAATATAAATGTCACAATGTGTAACAACTGAAATAAAGCGATGAAAGCATTTGTTTTATTTTTAATAAAGAATATATTTTAAGCTAAATTTTCAACAATTTAAAAAATGTTTTATTATTTGTTCTATCTACAAAGCTCTGATAACATTTCTCTAAATTGTAAAATAGAATTAGTGTAATTTAGAGGGGTTTTGTTCTTGAGTTGGATGTACAAAATGACGATTGCTTGGGATCTTTTCACACAGACACCTTAGACTGAAAACAATTATTCATTAGATTTACTACATTCTTTTAAGTTAACTGGTTGCAAACAATTTATATGAGCTGAATTTAAACAAACAATTTAAATTAAACATTACTAAATTGAATTTGTTTAAATTCAGCCCATATTAAATGTTTGCAACAAGCTTGCAAAAATAATTTTCAGTGTATTATAGGTTTGGGTTGCTACTGTTGGACCCTGCTTTTGCTTTTAGAAATTCCTTTATTCTACATGGCACAGATTTAGCTAAATTCTGAAAACATTCCTCAGAGATTTTGCCCATTATGACATGATGGCATTACACAGTTGTCTCTGTTCCAGCATATCCCAAAGGTTTGGAAAATTGGATTTGAGTTAACTCACCATCATGTTCAAGAAACCAGTTTGAGATTAATTCAGCTCTGTGACATACACTGTAAAAAAAAATGCAAAGTTCCACACAATTTCTTCATGCTGTCCCAACACAAATAGATTAAGTTAACATCATTCTTTTAAAAAATTTAAGGAGATTGAAGATAAAACAAACTAATTTGTCACAAAAAATTCTAAATAAAAAATGTTAAAGTTAGTTAGATTAAGCAGGACATTTTTTTTTATTTATTTATTTTGAGTGTGGCACATTTTCTGCAAGAAGTAGCCATCTCAAGATGATTACACTGTGGTTGTAGACAGATTGATGTGGTCAACAACAGGACCCAGGGGATGGTGTTTAAACAATGCTTAGTTATTACTAAGCTGTCAGATATTCCTAAAATGTACTGCCCCCAGTGACAGCTTTTGTAACTTTATCTCTTGGAGGGTAGTTAAAAGTGATTTCAAACATCCATTCATTATCCATTTTCAACTGGGAGGATCACAACGTGTTTGCAAGATAGACCTAGCTCTCCAGTGTGTCCTGAGTCGCCTCCCGGTGGGACAGATGGGTCCTCCAAGCTCGGGTATCAGTATTCCTCACCCTACATCTAATTTCAAACATGTAACAAAAATAAATAAATAAATGTTCGGAGCAAATATTTTAGCATTACTTGTTTACAGACGTCACTTAGTTCGTCACTTAAGCTTTATATTAAACACTTAAAAATGAAGCTTCACATGTCTATAAAAAATTGGAAGTGGGTTAAAAGTAATTGCAAAGGCTTTCTGTGGAAATTTTCTAGTTTGTTTGTGTTTGCACTTGGTTTGACATTTTGATATCTAAAGTTGAGCTATTAGTTCTTAATGTGTGTCACAGCCTAGTAGAGGTGACAGTGAGGGAATAAATGGGTCATGTAGAGTGTGAGAAAGATCATGTCATGTTGCAAACCTTAAAACATCAAAAAAAATTGTAAGATGCGTTAACAAATGACTCTTATAATAACGTTCGTTAAAGAAGATACACAAACTCAGTTTTACTGGTTTGAAACAGTCTGACAAAAATAATATATACACAATATATACCCCCTTTGATTCTTTTTTCTTTTTTAAATATTTCCCAAATGATGTTTAACAGAGCAAATTTTCACAGTATGTCTGATATATTTTTTCTTCTGGAGAAAGTCTTATTTGTTTCATTTCGGCTAGAAAAAAAGCAGTTTTTAATTTTTTAAAGATCATTTTAAGGTCAGAATTATTAGCCCCTTTAAGCTATTTTTTTCTCTCGATAGTCTACAGAACAAACCATCGTTATACAATGACTTGCCTAATTACCCTAACCTGCCTATAGTTAACCTAATTAACCTAGATAAACCTTTAAATGTCACTTTAAGCTGTATAGAGGTGTCTTGAAAAATATCTAGTAAAATATTATTTACTGTCATCGTGATAAAGATAAAAGAAATCAGTGATTAGAAATGAGTTATTAAAACTATTATGTTTAGAAATGTGTTGAAAAAAATCATCTCTCCGTTAAACAGACATTGGGAGAAAAATAAACAGGGGGGCTAATAATTCTGACTTCAACCGTGTAAATATATATACTAATTTATTTGTTTTATGTTCGGTCCACTTAAATTTGTAAACCATTAAGTTAACTTAAGCGTTTTGTGTTGGAACAACATAACAGACTTGTGTTAGTCCAACTACCTGGTTAAGGGATTTGTAGTTCCCAGCATGCTTTGCATGGGATTGAATTAAGCAAACTTGTTAGAGTTTAATATTTACTTTAGTTTGAAGATTCAGAAGATTTTCAAATGTTTTGAGTTTTGAGGTTACTGCCTTGCAGAAGCGCCCGTACTTTGGGTGTTCGCCTTAGCAACAATGAAGTTTGTTGCTTTGCTCATTGAGCAATAACTGTCCTAAAGTTAGTTCTGAGATCAGTCTCAATCAACTGTGTATGTAACTCATGAAATATGCTTAAATATGGCTTCATTTAGGATAACTTCAAAATGTGCGACACATACTAGACATAAATGACATTATCAGACCTTTGAGTTTAAGTTAAATAAAAATACAAATGTATTTAAACTTTTATTTGATAAAATCATGTTGGACCAACTCAATTGCATTTAATTGTGTAAATATATATATATATTGGTGCTAAACAATTTTATTGTATGGAAATCTTTCCCTCAATTAACTTGAGTTCATCCAATGAGTTCTTTTATTGAGTGTATATAGGGTGCCACGGTGGCGTAGTGAGTAGCACAATCGCCTCACAGCAAGGTCGCTGGTTCAAACCTCTGCTGTGTCAGTTGGCATTTCTGTGTGGAGTTTGCATGTTCTCCCCGTGGTTGTGTGGATTTCCTCCGGGTGCTCCACTTTTCCGAAAAGTCCAAAGACGTGGTACAGTTCAATTGGGTAGGCTAAATTGTTTGTAATAATAAATCTTGAATCATTACAACTGACATGTAAATTACTCATCTTATCTATTAAACAAAGGAAAAATACATTTGAAAGAAAGAAAATAATGAAAGAAAGAAAGAAAAAGAAAGAAAGAAAAGAATGAAAGAAAATAATGAAAGAAAGAAAATAATGAAAGAAAGAAAGAAAAGAATGAAAGAAAGAAAATAATGAAAGAAAGAAAGAAACAAACAAAAGAATGAAAGAAAGAAAATAATGAAAGAAAGAAAGAAAGAAAATAATGAAAGAAAGAAAGAAAGAAAATAATGAAAGAAAGAAAAGAAAGAAAGAAAGAAAGAAAGAAAGAAAGAAAGAAAGAAAGAAAGAAAGAAAGAAAGAAAGAAAGAAAGAAAGAAAGAAAGAAAGAAAAGAAAGAATGAAAAGAATGAAAGAAAGAAAATAATGAAAGAAAAGAAAATAATGAAAGATAGAAAGAAAGAAACAAAGAAACAAACAAACAAAAGAATGAAAGAAAGAAAAGAATGAAAGAAAGAAAGAAAGAAAGAAAGAAAGAAAGAAAGAAAGAAAGAAAGAAAGAAAGAAAGAAAGAAAGAAAAAAAGAAAGAAAGAAAGAAAGAAAGAATGACTCAAAGAGTATGAACTGCATAGCAAAACATGTTTTATTCCATAAGAAGACATATATGATTTACATATATTTTCAAGCATCCACTTTATTTCTGAAAACTCAAAAACTGTGAACCGGTGTAGTGAAACTTCCTCAAAGTGCTTGTCAGTCACAATTTTGTCGTACGGCGGGTACAAAACATCACAAAATAAATGAAAATAAAAACTCAACACATTCAGCACATAATCCCCGAGTTGCACTCAAAGCAACTGAAATGCCAATGCCTCATTATGAGGCCGTACTCAAAAAGTAGAAAAATAAAACAATATACACATGAACAGTTCATCAGACGTATGACTCTCTGATGTGTTCTACATACATAGATTCAGATGAGGACCTCTGTCTCAAACATGAGGAGGATCCACTCATGTCATCACAACACGCCTCAGCATTGTCTCTGTTGTGGATATCAGCGAGTCCAGAGGAGAAATGCAAAGTCTCCTCGCTTGAAGATCTGGAGCCGCTGCACGTTTGCTTCGACAGACATCTGGCGTCCTGAACAGTCAGCGATCTGCGACTGGAAAGAGCTACAGGGGAACTGTTTTGTATGGCTTGCTGATAACTTGGAGGGTCGCTTGGTATCCTGCTGTCCACCTGCTGGAAAACCTCGTCGCTGGACAAGCGTCTGGGCTCCGGTTGAGGATTCAGCACCTCGGGGAGAGTCTCGCTTTCTCTCAAGGTTCGTTCGATGGCCCGTTTGGTGGAGCCGCTTCGCCCGAAAACAGTCCTGCTCCTGAGGTGTGCGCTCTTCATCGACTGTGAGCGTTTTCTGGGGGTTTCTGAGCGGTTTGGAGTAGGGAAGGAATGTTTGCGTTGAAGGTTTTTCTTGCAAGAAGGCAGGAGAGGAGGACTGCTGTGGATGGAGCTCTCTGAGGCGCTGGAGAAACAGCTCTCCAGTGAACTCGAGGAACAGTATGAACAGCCTCTGGAGGTGGTCCTGGACTCGCCTGCGCGTGCCAAACCACAGCTGTTTCCTGCCCTGAGCACAATACAGTCATCGGAGATCTGCTTTTTTAACAGCTTTTCGTGAACGTCCACTTCCGTCTGGCTGCTGGAGAGGTGCTTCTGAACCGTCTGGGTGAAGTTGAATGTTGGTTCTGAACGTCTGCGGATCAAGAGCTGGGTCGTCCAGGGTTCTTCAGGTTCCTGGGCTTTATCTTCAACGCCGGATTTGATAGAGTCCATATCTGAACAGCTGCCCTTGTAGGTGTCTGCGTCGGGGTCATTACTGTCGTACGCAGAGTCGTGGTGGTGAGAAGAAAAAGAGTCTGAAGGAGAAATCAAAACTAATGTTAAGTGCTGTTCGATCATATCATGTCAATGCATTTGCTTTGCTAATTATGAGAAAATATATGTAAAAATAAAGGCCTACATATTTGAGGGCGTAAATTGGACAGCCAATTGATTTAATACATTTAATCGGTGTATTGCAATACACAGTAAAAGCGCTATATACTGTACTTTTGCAAACTATTGGTTGAAAATTTCAGTCAAAATTGTCAATTCTTTGCAAACCCACAGACAGATTGTAGATGAGATTGTTAAAGTGAAACGCAAGTCTGGTGCATCTTAGACTTTCCTCATGAGAAAACATTATTTATCAATGTTTCACACTCATATTCTCCAAAGCATCTTTCGAAATCAATCAAATCTGCTCATAATAGCTCTTTATCGTGTCGTTTGTTCTATTTTGGGCCAAAGATGATACTTATTCCCCATTAAATAAATGGTATAGTAAACTGTGGTTCATAGGTATACTTACGTATAGGTATACAGCACAACCAATTTTACTTATTGTAAGAAAAGTGACTAATTCGTATTAATTCTTATTATTTAATTAGTACAAAAACATACGATTTTTAAAATAAGCAGCAGAAAAATTGGTTCTTTTTTAAAACTTTTAATTTGAAGGTACATTTTTAAGAGTGTAATGATGACCTGAGTATTTGGGAGATTGCAACACAACTTTTGAGGATTTTGCAGTGAAGTACATAGACTCTCTGAAAACGCCAATGGGATTTCATGGCAATTCATATCTTTTGTATTTGTATAAAGAAACCAATTTATGTATTGTTAGAAAAGTAACTAATTTGTATTAATTCATATGATTTAATTAGTACAAAAACATGATTTTTAAAATAAGGAGCACCCCATACCCCACCCTTTCATTGAGTAAATCATGCTAATATGTACAAATGAGATGGTACAAATTAGCCACTAACTGAAAATGTTACCAATTGCCACGAGATTGTGTTGAACATGCAGAATTAAAAAGCTACCTTGGTTGTCGCTGAGTTCATCTTCATCAGAGTCTCCATAGACCATCAGCGCATCTTCGCCAAAAATCTGACGGCAGTTGTCAATAAGGAAAGTTGTCAATTTCGTCACCTGGAAAAACAAACATGTGATTTAGAAGATCTCATGAAAGCAGGTCAAAGTCTGGATGTAAACTAGTCTGATCTTTTCTTCCTCTGAGGAGTTTCAGTTCTACTGTTTTCTGGCTTCTGGCCACATCATGTGAGAAATCGAGAACTCATTAAGGTCACTGTTTTCAGAAGTCACTGTACACTCACCTCTTCCATCTTCTCTATGTTGCTGTCTGTTCGGAGCAGGTTTGGGGAAACACACGTGGCCAGATTGGTGGAAACCATCTTGTTTGTATCTGCGTTCTCACTTATGAAGTAGAGCAGGACAATCAGGTGCTTCAAGAGCTGAATGTTTGGCACAGGCAGAGTGTTGATCAGCCTAAAGACAAAAAAATAAAGAAAAAATGGTCACGATTACAGTTCATTCCGACTAATCATTTTTAATCCTGTAACTGCGTCATTAGGTGACTTACGTTTTAATTTCAGCACACTTCTGATCCTCATCTTCCTTTTCCATTGCATCCATCCACTCTTTGTACTTCTCTGACATTAGCAAACCGCCAGGCAGATGTCTGAGAAAATCCTGCAAATCAGAAGGATGTATATTTTAGACTTAAAGACGTTGTTGTTGTCAGTAAAATCATATCGCACAAATCATATTATGGCATACCTTGATGAGATCAGCAAGCCAAATGACGGGCTTGTCCTTCAGATCCACTTGTATACCATCATTGAGCTCCGCTTTGATCTCCCTCAGAGCCTTGGCGTTCCCGGCCCTCCTGAACACCCCCTCAGTGTACAAACCCTTTCTCTGCAGCAGCGTTAGGATATCCTGAAAAATACATTAAGGCAAATTGAGACTTTAGAAAGTTGAAACGCATTCTTTCTTGACATTGAAACAAGTTTTGTTGCACAGAAAGGTAGAAAACTGTGGATTAAATTATACAAAAATGTTCAACAAAATAAGAAAAATTGGTTCTTTTTTAAAACTTTTAATTTGAAGGTTCTTTGGGGCCATTTATTTGTATATATATTGTGCTGCTGCACAGACAATCCATTCACAATCTTCAGTTTTTAAGAGTGTAATGATCTTTAATTTAGTTTTAAACTGACAGAGTGTGTCTGCTTCCCGAACTGTGCTAGGAAGGCTGTTCCAGAGTTTAGGTGCCAGATAAGAGAAAGATCTACCACCTACAGTTGATTTTGATATTCTGGGAATAATCAATTGTCCAGAAATAATTGAGCGTAGAGGACGTGATTGGCTATAATAAATCAGGAGCTCCCGCAAATACTAGGGAGCCAAGCCATTCAGGGCTTTGTAGGTAGTCAGTAAGATTTTAAAATTTATACGATATTTAATAGGGAGCCAATGCAATGCTGAAAGAACTGGAGTAATATGATCATATTTCTTGATCATAGAAAGCACTCTAGCAGCTGCATTTTGAACTAGCTGAAGTTTGTTAATCAGGCCAACAGGGCAGCCGCCTAGTAATGCATTACAATAATCTAATCGAGACGTCATGAAAGCATGAATGAGCTTTTCCGCATCAGACATTGATAGCATGTGTCGAAGTTTGGCAATATTTTTAAGATGAAAAAAAAGCAGTTTTACAGATGCTTGAAATTTGAATTATGATCTGAGTATTTTGGAGATTGTTACACAACTTTTGCTGATTTTGCAGTGAAGTACATAGATACTCTAAAAAAGCCAATGCAATTTCATGACAATTCGTAACTTTTTTATTTGTATAAATGCTAATTTTTTTTGCTAATTTTTTTTATAAATGCTCATCCCCAATTATTGTGGTAAAGTTTGGGGGCAAGCCTTCTTTTATGGATATTATATTTTTGTAATTTTGTATTTTTGTGTATTTTTGTATATTTTTATGAAATCGCACAAATCAGCCATGACAATATGCAAAGTAGTTATGTTTAATGGTCAGAATGTCCGGTAATAGTATTTGTTTTGCAAATTTTATGCAAAAGAAATTAGCATTTTTGTATTCAGAGCGAACTATTCGACAATTCTTACCATAATTGGTTCGGGAGGAGACCCATCTTTCTGACAGATTTCCGACAAGGCTCGTCCAAACAGTGTGTTCTTTGTATTATATAAATCCTTGTTCTTTTTCTGAACACGTCGAAAGATGCTCCGCCACCGCCTTTGGTTAATATTCATGTTCCCTTTAGAATAACAGTAAAGACGTGGTAAGAATCATTGTATTCTACTAGTCTGACATTTCTAATGAGTCCATTGCAACATACTAAACAGCAGTGACATTTAAGAGAACAGAAGTGAAAATGTTAGCTTACCAGTGTGGGAGATGTTGGCAAGATTGCCATTGGTTTGCTGACTAAGGGAGAGTCCCGTGTTCAGAGGAACCTAAAATAAATTGAAAGCAGTCCTTTAGATGAAGAAGCATACTACAGAGAAACATATATTTAAAAACAGAACTAAACATGGTAACTGGGGGATTTTGGATTGGTGCAATGAGAGCTTATTAACAGAAGTTTGTAAACATCCCATTAAAAGCATAAGCAGGTCAAAATAAAACTGACATTTAACAAGCCAGAACTTTAGAGCATCCCCCTTTTAGGCTTTGTTCTCAGCGCTCAGACTTAAAAGAGTCCATAACTGCACTAATCTACCAATCAGAAGGTGATAAGAAGCGCTGTATGCGTAAGATCTTGGGATCTATATACTTACGGTTGTGGCTGGCATGCTGATTGGGTCCATGCTACTTTGGGTCAACGATTTGGGCTGAAACAGAAAGAACAAAAGATGTGTTTATCCTGTCAATGAGATTTAGGGAAGTAAGTCAATTCACATACATACTAATCAGTTTCCATGATGACATTAAGTGACAATAGGTGTGTGAAACTGATGGTTGAAGGTGAAAACTTACCACGCCGTGACCACTCAGCACCTTCATAGGTTTGCTGCTTTGGGATGACCAATAAATACAGTCTTCTTGGTCAGATTACCTGGTTAGTGAGAGAAGATAGTTAGCACTTGCAGATTTATTTACTTCAGCGATGTAATTTCGCATGTACTAATAAAATAAGGCAATTAAATTTTCCAAATTAACAACCAAAAGTAATGAATATATATGTTTTAATCTTCTAACAATAGCAGAAATATAGCAAAATATCAAGGTGTAAATTTATATTCAAAAAGCACACATTCAATCGTTATTAGCAAAATATTAAATGGGAATATGAATTATAATTTCTAGGGAAAAGTGCACTATTTTTGTAATTGAAATATCTAACAGCTCCAAAAAGTAGGTGAAAAAATTGGAAAAAACAAATGCAATAACACAGTACAATAATTAAAATGTGTAAGGATTTAAACAAAAATGTTAGCATGATATTGTAGTAATATTTATTTAAACAGCATCCTTGCAAAATTATGTGTAACTTATTTAAATAACATCTCCAAAACAGAGAAAAATGTATATAATAACACATTTATAACATTAAAAAATCATGGTATTTGTCAAAATAATAATATGAATTAATCTTTCTATAAAAATAAAACATATATACTTATGTATAACATATTTAGCCAGCAGCTTAAATACATAGCTATGATATACATGATATACTGAAGTTAAAGGTTATAACAAACAAAATGATTAGCTGAGCTGTATTATTGACAATTATTGACAATTGCATTGTGTAAAATTATGTATATAATTATGTATTACTCGGCTAACAGCTCAAACACATAAAATACAGTTACATAATAATAATACACCATGTTAACATGTGTTCGTTTTCCAACACATGAAGATTGTAAACTAAAACGAATGTATTTATATAACATAACAGCTCCAAAACAGAAAGAAAACATGTAATAAAACAATACTTCGTTACAAAATATTTGTTAATAAATGTGTTACTCACCACTGTAAAATATTCAATGTTGTGGGTGGCTGGAAAAATCAACAAGCTACATTGACTCAAGAGCCGAACATACACCATCAAGAGACTGAGACAGACTGAAGTGAAACAGCCCACTGCATCACACAAAATGAAAGTGGGCGGGCAAAAGGGGAAATTCTGATGTGCAATGGAGACAGGAAGCTACATCACGGGCTCCCACCATCAACACCTAGTTAGCTACGAAAGGCAAGTTGTTGTGGCTCGAGAGTGGAAAGTGTTACATACGTCACGCGTGTGAGCGCGAACGTATCAGGTAAGGTGTGGATGACAGAGAATATGGCAGCAAGAGAAAGTACCTATCAAATTACATGGCCAACAGGGTCAGCAACGTGGATATTGTGTTACACTTTCGAAAACAACAAACAAGAGATAAAGTTAAAATCAATTATCAATATATAATGCCGAATATAAGTTAGTATGGCATACCCAACGGTGTAAAGTAACTAATTACAAATACTCAAACTACTGTAATTGAGTAGTTTTTCCCAGGAATTGTAATTTATTGAGTAGTTTTAAAAATGTGGACTTTTACTTTCCCTTGAGTATATTTTTAGTGCAGTATTGGTACTTTTACTCCACTACTTTCCTTCAGCCATCAGTCACTACTTTATTTCTTTCTTGTCTATGGTCATTGTCTAAAGTAGAAAAATTAGTTCTGTGATTCCTGTCTAATTAAATCACACTGAGAAAGTAAATCACATCGTACTGAACAACCTCAAGACATGGGCGCTTTATAAATGCAGCAAACCTTTTGGAAACATTAAAAATGTCCAAGAAGATGTCCGAAATCTTTACACGCAATGATCCAGAGACTTTTTATAAACTGCATGTCACTGAAAATGATGGATGTCGACTGTATGATGACTGAAATCACCAAACAGCCTTAAACAATCACTAAATGGAACGAATGAAGAATGGAAGGAAGGGCCAAATAAAAGGAAGAACCGAACAAGGAATGGAAGGAAGAATCGAATAACCAAATAAATGAAGGAAGGATTCAAGGAAGGACTGAAACGAACAAATGAACAAAGGAACTAATGAAGAAAGGAGCAAAAATATGAAAGAAAGAATGAGCAAACAGAAAAAAAAAGAAGAGACCAAACAAATGAAGGAAGAATTCAAGGAAGGACTGAACAAATTAAGAAAGGAAGGAACGAACAAACAAATGAATGAACAAAAGGACCTAATGTAGGAAGGAACAAAAACATGAACGAACGACCAAGTGAATGAAGGAAGGAGGGAACAAACGAATGAATGAAGAAAGGAGAGAACAAACAAATAATAGAAGGTTGGAAGGAACGAACGAAAATAGAAAGATTCCTAAATACACCACCATTACATGTTGTTTGTGCAGGGATGTGTAAACGTAACATTCTTTAAACGCATCAACTTTTCTACAGTGTAATACTCACTACTCACTACTTTTGAGTACTTTTAAAAGGTCTGGTTTTTACTTATACTTTGAGTAATATTTACTACAGATACTTTTACTCTACTTGCACTACATTTTTGGGCAAGTAATGGTACTTTTACTTGAGTATGATTTTTCAGTACTCTTTCCACCACTGGGCATACCACATGGCTCAGTACTTAGCCCAATGCATTTTTATGTTATACATTTGTAACAAACTATCCTTCTTTTCCAAGTAAAAGTTTCTTTAAATGTTTGTTTGATGATGAATAATTAAAACAAGACAATGTACATGTCAAATCAACATTTGAACATAACAAACAGCTAAAGCTATCAACTGTATTAGCCATCAAAGTAGCGTTTATATTTCACCGCATCTAGTTTAAAGATCAATTTCGTGACCGTTATTGGATGTCATCCTTTAATCTCATTCTCTGAAGGTTTTCTGGTAAATTATAATTAAGCTTGGCTGCTAGTGTTTACAGTAAGGCTACTTTTATAATGATTCATTATTTTGCTGTGTGTACATGCTAATGATACCCTGGGACTTTTTTAAAGAAACAAAAACCATCATTTTGAGACTCTGAATCTGACAAGTGTCTGTTAACTGACTCACTATAGCTCATGAAACCGTCCAGCCCCCATGTTTTTACTAAAGGCACATAGCAGGTAAACTCATCATGAAGTTAAAAGAACTGCACTTGAACAAATATCTTTTAGCGTACCCACCTACTGCTTACAGTCTCCATGGGAATCAGGTCACCGTCTTCTCATCAGGAGCATTTTAATATTTTGGAAAAGTTAAAGATGTGGGGGAATTTCTAACTGTAGTCTTATGAATATCTGATGTTTGACGATTTATATTCATTCGAGCTTGTTCTCACCACTTTTTGGTCCAGTGAATCCTCTCAGCAGGTCTGACTAAAGAAATAATTTTCTTTAATTATGTCTTACATTATGACCGTTATAATTTTGAATCAATAATTGAAGAAATGTATCGACTATAAGTTTAGCATGGTGTACTGCAGGGCTAAGTACTTAAAGGGAGTGCAGAATTATCAGGCAAGTTGTATTTTTGAGGATTAATTTTATTATTGAACAACAACCATGTTCTCAATGAACCCAAAAAAACTCATTAATATCAAAGCTGAATATTTTTGGAAGTAGTTTTTAGTTTTAGCTGTTTTAGGAGGATATCTGTGTGTGCAGGTGACTATTACTGTGCATAATTATTAGGCAACTTAACAAAAAACAAATATATACCCATTTCAATGATTTATTTTCACCAGTGAAACCAATATAACATCTCAACATTCACAAATATACATTTCCGACATTCAAAAACAAAACAAAAACAAATCAGTGACCAATATAGCCACCTTTCTTTGCAAGGACACTCAAAAGCCTGCCATCCATGGGTTCTGTCAGTGTTTTGATCTGTTCACCATCAACATTGCGTGCAGCAGCAACCACAGCCTCCCAGACACCGTTCAGAGAGGTGTACTGTTTTCCCTCCTTGTAAATCTCACATTTGAGGATGGACCACGGGTTCTCAATAGGGTTCAGTTCAGGTGAACAAGTAGGCCATGTCATTAGTTTTTCTAAAGGATGATGTGGTCAAAATACTCATTTGCCTAATAATTCTGCACTCCCTGTAGACTAGCTCTTTTTTAGGCTACAGTTGTAACAAAATATCTGTTTTTCAAATAAATGTTTTTTATTATATTGTAAAATTTGAATGTTTATACTTAAATTTGCCAGTTTCAAGTTTTGTGCAATTAAAATTTAACTCACATCCATACAGTCTCTCACATACCCTCATCTTTTTGGTCTATTCTACTCGATGAACAGCTGTGTTCCAATTGCCTGACACACACACACACACTTTTGAAACCAGATGACACCTGTCTGTGTTTCTAAATATTTTATTAATTCCATTCCATTCCAAAAGTAGCCCACATGAGACTAATATGTCAGGACAAGTCTTAGTAACAAACAACTCTCTCTTTATTAGTGTGAAACATTTCAAGTCAACAAGGGTACTTCGTAAAGATAAAAACAAACAGTTTAATTATGACTGACAGAGCTCTTGAGTAAAAAAGTTGTCGCAGAATGATAAAATCAATGCTTAACTTTTTAATTCATAGCATGAAACCCCTCACCACAGAGCAATTTCAATTTCTAAATGAAGTGTGAATCACCAAACTTTCCCCTCGTGTACAGTGAAAGCAACCAAGTTATTTATTGCCAGTTTACACTTTTAAAGACTTGTTTATGCCACATAAACATTTTAAACCCTTAATGTATTTAACACGTATAAAAATGCCAATCAACCACACCAGTTTTTTAAGTCACACCTGTAGGTGGCTCAATTTGAATGACCTTCAAAGCAGCCCACCAGGGAAAAACCCACGTGGGACAATATGCATCATAATGTTTTCTAGGCTGTGGGCTGAAAAGACCACCAGACAACCTCAAATTTACACATGCCCACCTAGTGCACTGCTGTCAGAGGTCACAAACAACGTCTTGATTCGGGTTTGGATTACTAGATCATTTTATTATAGGACAACTAGTTATCAAAATTCATCTTTACTGGAGAGATGAGGTTGGTCTTCGGGTTTGAAGTCTTTATTGGGGGTGCCGTCCTCATTGAGAAGGCGCCTGCTGGTGTATCCCACAACAGGGTATTTTGCTTTGTATGTACCTGTGAAAATCTGCTCAAGGGATTGTAGTTGACTCTCAGTGAGGCCCGTCTAACAAAATAGGAAGCGAAAGGAGCAACATGTTAGTGCCAAAAAAGTAAGGTGAAAACCAATGTTCAGTATAAACTGAACCGATTTTTTTAAATAGCAAAGTTGTATTAAAACTCCCAACTTACAGTGTCGTGTGTGAGATCTGCTGGGTCGAGGGACATTTTGGCCACAGCTCTGGTTGAGTCTTTGCCCACAAGAGCATTATAAGGTGCTCCTTTTTTGTAAAACTCTGGGAATAAAAAAACAAATGTTAGAGATGATGAAGATGAGAAAGTACCTATCGAATTTAGGCATGGGATGATAATGTTTTCAAAGTATAGCTCGGTTTGGAAAAGTCAATGTTTTTTTTGTTTTTTTTTAAATAATGTTTTTTTTTTTTTAAGCAATAAAGATACAACAACAAACAAGTGAACAGAACATGGGGTACAAAGAAAAAAACATATATACATAAATACATACATACATATAGTTAAATGGAAAAGAAAGAAAAAAAAGGCGTCAATAAAATTAGATATTGCATATTTATGCTCCACAAACCTTCACAGGATCTGACCTTGTTAAATCAACCCTCTGATTAGTATGGAGGTTATGTTTAGACCCATATGTAACAAAAATGGATCCCACCTCTCATGACATAAAACATCTTTGCCATGTAAGACACAAGTTAAGTAGTCCAGTGGTACATATTCAAGTATTACCCTGTGCCATAAAGACTTTGTTGGAGTTTTGTTTGTTATCCAGTTCAGAATACATTTTCTTGCACAAAATGTCAACTTGCAAAGTGGTTTTTTATGTTTGTTCATATTAATCTCGCCATATAAAAAGTCAAGGTTTTAAAACTGCCAAGATTTTCTGCTATACCATTTCTACGGTATATATAAGATTTTTTTTAAACTTTTTTTTAGGACAACAGTATCTCCAGCAGAAAAGATATCCAAAGATTCAGTATTAAGTTGTAAACAAATCCGTGTTTTAGAAACTAATAAAGACAGCAGAAGTTAATGATTCATTTTAAATATTTCGCCTGTTTACTGTTTTATATTTCAAATGCTTCTTAAAATAAAATATATTGTGCTCAAAGAGGAATGAAGTTTTAGTTTTTTCATCCAGACATTTAAAAATAACATATTTTAGAGCAGTAATTACAATTAGTCAGTCTTATACTGGCCCATGCCTAATCAAATTACATGGCCGACAGGGTCAGCAACGTGCATATTGTGTTACACTTTAAAAAAATCAAACACAAAGATAAAAGTTTAAATCAATCAGCCAAATATCATAGCAAATATACGTTTAGTATAGCATATACCACATGGCTCAGTACTTCACCCAAGGCATGTTTATGTTATACATGTGTAATGTGGAAATTCTAGTTACTTTTTGACCTATGATTGATGTACCCTTTTCACAAACTAGGATGATGCCTTTCTACAATTGCTTTAAAAAGTTTTTTGTTATAATGTTCTACAATTGGCAATAAATTACAGAAAAAGAAGTGATACGCTCAAAAAATCTTCAAACTGTTTATTTAAAATGAGCTGAAACAACACATTTCTTGAGATTTTTGGGATAACTTGATTGTTTTATGTTTATTCATTCATTCATTCATTCATTCATTCATTCATTTTCTTTTCGGCTTAGTCCCTTTATGAATCTGGGGTTGCCACAGCGGAATGAACCACCAACTTATCCAGCACATGTTTTACACAGCAGATGCCCCTCCAGTCACAACCCAGCACATTCATACACACTTATACACATACGGACAATTTAGTTTACCCAATTCACCTATATTATATGTCTTTGGACTTTTGGGGGCAAACCGGAACACCCGGAAGAAACCCACGCCTACACGGGGAGAACATGCAAACTCCACACAGAAATGCCAACTCACCCAGTGAGGCTCGAAGCAGTGAGCTCCTTGTTGTGAGGCGATTGTGCTACCCACTGTGCCACCGTGATGCCCTGTTTTATGTCCAATCTACTTGAAATTGTAAAAACTAATACGTTAACTTAATTTCTTCGTGTTGTCTCAACACAAATCAGTTGTGTGAAACCCAGCATTTTTTTTACAGTGTACCAAATATGAGGGAGTGACTGCAAATATTTCTCTCTTCTGACCAATAAAATCAATCTCTTAATATAATTCCACATCTTCAAGTCAAATATGCACTACCATGAACTTTTCTTGTGCAATTTTAACAAATGGGAACGCTAAAAATATATTTTTGGTAGTTTCAGTTCACCTCCATGGAAGACGACATCTATTTCTAGGAACAGCACATATGTGAAAAGGGAACATTACATAAAAATCTATATAGATTGCCTTCATGGATTACAATTGATTAGGTAGTTTACACTCACCACTTTATTAGGAACACTTATTGAAACGCTTGTTAACACAAATACCCAATCACAATGAAGCAATTCAGTTCATTTACGCAGGTAGATGTGATCAGGAAAATGCAGAAATTCAAACCAGGAATCAGAATGAGGAAGAAAGATGAGTCAAGTGACTCTGAACGTGGTTCTCTGAAAGTTTATTGTGCTAGAAAGGTGGACTTTTTTGAAAAACCCTTGAATTCTTCTGACATTTGAATAGTAGGGGTGAAGTAAACAACATGAATGAATGCATTTACACTGCCTTGTATCACAAGTTCAATTCTGTTGTTCCACCCGAGCATTGTTTAAACACCAAAGTCTATCTGAGTGCTGTTGTTGAGCAGTGATGATGGCAATGCATTACAAGTAAAGTGAAAGATGTAATACGGTTATATTATGAAACGAGTAAAGTAACATTACTTTTCCTTTTTCAAAAATTTTGTTGGTTACTTTGTTTTCCAATCTATTTACTGACAGCTCTGCATTCTCCGTGTTGAGAGAAATATGGTGGAAGTGCAGATGATTCGTGTACAATGTGAACGTGACACGCTGATTGTGTATTTACTCATCTCTCTTGCACAACAACGGATTCAGTGTCTCTTAAAACAAATTAAAAGAGTGAAATGGTGAAATGGAAACTCAGAATATTCATTGCTGAAGAGTTTGCTTTTTTCTCATTCATCCTATTCTTCATCAATCCAGAAAGGAAGCACTGCTTAATTTATTTACAAGTCATTTCAAGAGTTCACACTTAGATATTGCTTAATAATAATCGCAGGTTTGGCATGCTATCCCAGGAGAAGCCGGATTTTGGAGATAATTAAGCCCGGGGCTCCTGTCTGACCAATGAACATGTAAGGGGCTACAAGATCAGGTAGTTCTCAAGAGTTCCCCCTGGTAAGGGAGGAAAAGGGGTGGATGGGGTACTACGAAGATGAGGGAGTAAAGCTGCAGTCACACTGCACTTTTCTCCACATAGACTTACATTCATAAGCACGTTTCTGCGTCAGACCAGAAACGTAAGATCGCACGGCAAGTTTCGCAGTTTGCTTCGTTGGAAAGTTCAAGCTTGGTAAACTCTGATTTGCAAAATAGCATCATATGACTGCATGAGACCAATCGAGGATCAAAACATGTCCTCTCTGGACAGAATTTTTTTAAAAATATGGAGCAATCGGGGCGCCACGGTGGCGTAGTGAGTAGCACGTTCGCCTCACAGCAAGAAGGTCGCTGGTTCGATCCCCGGCTGGGCCAGTTGGCATTTCTGTGTGGAGTTTGCATGTTCTCCCCGTGGTTGCGTGGGTTTCCTCCGGGTGCTCCGGTTTCCCCCACAGTCCAAAGACATGCGGTACAGGTGAATTGGGTAAGCTAAATTGTCCATAGTGTATGTGTATGAAAGAGAATGTATGGATGTGTTTCCCAGAGATGGGTTGTGGCTGGAAGGGCATCCGCTGTGTAAAACAAATGCTGGATAAGTTGGCGGTTCATTCCGTTGTGGCGACCCCAGATTAATAAAGGTACTAAGCCGAAAAGAAAATGAATGAATGAATGAATGGAGCAATCGCTTGCTTTTTAAAAGTCTAATCATCTTGTTTAATCCCGCCCCCTTATCGCAGCGCCGTACGACATAGTGAGTTTGGAATGATCCGATTGGCTTACTGACTGCACATGAGAGACCAGCCTCGATCAATCATATCACGTGCTCCTCTCAAAATTAAGCCCTGGTCACACTGCACTTTTCTCCCCATAGGCTTCCATAAGCATGCAAATGCAGCAGACCTGAAACACAAGCTCATGCAACAAGTTTCACAGTTCGCTGCGTTGGAAAGTTCAAGCTTGGTGAACTCTGACCTGCGAAATCGCATCCTGTGATTGCATGAGACTAATCGAAGATCAAAATGACCTCTCTGGCAGTGTTGGGTGTAACGCGTTACTAAGGAACGAGTTACTGTAATTAAATTACTTATCCACTGAAAAAGTAAAGTAACTAATTACTGTTCATTTTTAGGTATTTTAATTACAGTTACTTATAATGTACCTGCGTTACATTGTAAAATAATTAAACTCGCTGAATAATCTTACAGAATTTTATTAATTTATGTTCTAAAGGTAAAAGTAAACTCTGGCGCTTTAAAATCATCATAGTGCAGATGCATGTGATAGCGCCGTGCGCCAGTTTGCTGCTAGTCATAAAGCGGAAGATGTTGGATTCGGCTGAAGCGAGTGGCTGTTTTACGAAATGAAAATATTCCCAGACAAGAACATTACAGTATTAATTAATGTATTTTTCCTCATTGCGCGCCTGCGTGCTGTAGCGCGCGGATTTTTCAAGGCTATCGCGCACCTTACATGGGCTGGTTAATGAAGATTACTATGAGAAAGGCTAGGATAACTATGCAGATGTGACAGAGGGAGTCGGCGAATTTAACATGACTGATGCTGCTCTGTTTACAGAGTAATAAGACACCTTTTGCTCGATCGGATCACAGGTAAACAAGAGAGACACAATCCAGTTCAAAAACATGCCGTTTAAATCTGAAGCCTTTTGTCCACTTCCGATCATACTGCATGGGCTTTCATTCTAATACCGCGAAAAATAATGCTTTTTTTTGTAAAGGTTGCATGATCCTGCCTGATCGATAGATATGCAGAATAATCTTTAAGAAGGTCACATTGCATACTAAAAATTATTATGCATGTAATTATTATAGATTTTTTTAAATAGAATATAATAAAGATGATTCAGAAAACTAAAAGGCTAAACTATTTCATGTTTGACTCATATGTTTTATCCAAGTATTAATTATTTACAGAGTTAAATTTTTATTATTTGTCCAGTCAAGGTTTATAGGGATTTCAAGAAGTATTTAGTTAAATTACTTATTGAGTAATTAAGTTACTTTTCAGACACAGTAATTAGAAATGTATTTTAAATACAATACTGATTAAGTAATTAGTAATTAATTACCTTTTTAAAGTAACTTACCCAACACTGCTCTCTGGACAGAAATTTAAAATATGAAGCAATCGCTTACTTTTTTAAACCTCTAATCACCTTGTTTATGCTGCCCCTTTTCGCAGAACCGTACAACAGAATTTTCACCAAACTTGTTCCTGACGGCTGGTGTCCTGCAGATTTTAGCTCCAACACTTATGAAACACACCTGAATAAACTAATCAAGGTCTTACTATGTATACTTGAAACAGCCTGGCAGGTGTGCTGAGGCAAGTTGGAGCTAAACCCTGCAGGGACACCGGACCTCCAGGACCGAGACTGTTGACACCTGCTCTAGTGTGACCACAGCTTTCGTTTGTGAGACTTCACTTATTTGGACTACATAGACGCGAATTTCCATTTCACTTTTGGTGTAAAATGACCTTATTATAGATGAGCAAGCCCAGTCCAGAAAAAGTTACACGCATATAACACTTTTTTTTTCTTCAAAAGTGACTAAGACATATGACAAGATGAACTTACAACTTGTTTTTTTTTTATTTAACAAAGAATAAGCAGTTCTGAATTAGATTAGATTAAACTTTATTGTCATTACACATGTACAAGTACAAAGCAACGAAATGCAGTTTAGGTCTAACCAGAAGTGCAATAGCAGCAAGTGCAGATACAGGTATAAATTATAAAGTGCAGTTATAGAAAAACTATGGTGATTTTTACAGATGGATGTACTATGAACATTTTATACAGGTTGCCTTAGTTATGAGCCCAGATTTACAATAAATTATTATACGTACAGGTTGATATTAATAGTAAGTGTGCAGATAGATAAACAAAGGCTGTCTTGAAGGGATTACCCTTGTGGATTTACATCAACAACATAACTAAAAATATTTAAATTCACTAGAGAAACTCTTCCCGTGTGTATGCATTCTTTTCTAGCTCAGAAAAATCCCATTTATTTTCCAAAACTCTTTCAAATAATTTGACCTGTTAATGCAAATAGACAGGGAGTTTCCAGATATTCTCAAATTAGGAAAGAAAGTGGTTGCCTGTTCTGCCTTAAACTCTTAAACAGAATGATCTACTTCCTCAAATAAGTGCGTATGAATGAGAAACTTCCACCAGAGAAACTTAGCGAACGTGAGGTTTTATTTATAAAAAAAAATCAAACCTTTTCCAGTTGTGACGTCAAACACTACTCCTTTAATGGCCATGTAAATTGGTTGTCCTTCCTGTATATGGGGCGGGGGCACGTTCAAACATTAGTAAAGGTGACTTGCAGTCGTTTGTTAATAGAAAAGTTACAAAGTTAACATTTTCGTCGAGCTAATACGTGTTTTTGTGGCAACAACAAGAACATACCTCGCTCCCATCGTATCTCTGCAACTCCTCATCCGTAATCAGACGGACCGGTTTCGATGCGTTTTTTAATGTACTATCATTTGTAGAACAAACACTTAATAACGCGTATAATAAAACACTTCGGACATAAAACATTGTGGACTGGCGTATTGAGGTTTGGGTTGTGAGGAACGAGTCTGCGGCTTCAGTTTCCTTGTTGTCACGGGAGCGTCTGTCTGTGTTTCCATTCAGATGCTGATCTCGGATCAGTTTCACAGTCAAGAGGTGGAACCGTGGAAATGCTCCATTTGTCTCGGAACAGCACATGTAATTGGTGCTTTAGGACATAATTTGTTAACGTTTTGATGTGCAAGTGTTGGAAATGCGGGATAAACTGACATATTCTGACTTTAATATAAAACACAAACTTCTGCTTCGGGAATTTTCTAAACTTCCACCAGCGTCGAGTTTCTGTTTCTCCGTTCACGTGAGATGAACCGGAAGTGACGCCCACCATTGAAACTCTTCCTTGAACAGTTCTTCCTCAGCATCTTTTTTTATTGGAATATTCCAGAAGAGTGCACAAATATAAAGAAAAGGAATAAATCCTATTACAAAAATAGATAACAGAACAAAGCAAAACAAAAAACAAAAAGAGGAACAAAAAAAACAGAGCCAGGTAACATAAATTACAACAGATCATCATAAAGCATGGTGACAGTGATGTATAAGGGGTATTATAGAAAAGAGACAATACTGTAAGGTTGATTTTAAAGCTTTAACATTGCTGGAGGTAGAGATTGTATCCAAGTAATATTTCAAATTTTTACAAAAAATAACATACGGGATTTCCAGACAAAAACTACTGTGTATAAATAATTTTGCTAGTCAAATAAATAGATTTATTTAAAAATATTTATCTTTTATTTTATCAACATGATGAAAACCAAATAAAACATCCCAGTATAACAAAGAAAAAATATCTAAAAGAGAGGCACAAATAAATAAACAGAATTCTTTACAAAAAAAGGCAAATTTTTCCCAAAAAAAGATCATCAACAGATTCATCAATAATTCCACAAAAGGGACAAAGGGGATCCTTCTCAGGAAACACACACACACACACACACACACACACACACACACACATAT
>CAIGQQ010001431.1:2295335-2335038 GCA_903798035.1 Danio albolineatus | reverse complement strand
GTTTTTCAAAGGTGACGAAAAGTCAACTGAATGACGTCATGCTGAAACATCCATGTACAATTATAAAACAGCATGAAGGAGTGTGCTTTGCTTTTGTTTTCCAGATTTTTTATTTATTTTTTTATTTAAAATTTACTGTTTATGTTAACTACATACAATTCAAGAAATAGCTTGTAACATGATTTTTTGTACAGTATTAAAATAAATATATATATATAGTTTTAACACCCTATACAGATACAACTACCACAGCTTAATATACAGTATAACCATAAGTTTGTGGCATTTATATCGTATAGCTTCTAAAATGTTTATTTCATTCATTCATTTTCTTTTCGGCTTAGTCCCTTTATTAATCCGGGGTCGCCACAGCGGATTGAACCGCCAACTTATCCAGCATTTGTTTTACGCAGCGGATGCCCTTCCAGCCACAACCCATCCCTGGGAAACACATCCATACATTCTCATTCACACACATACACTACGGACAATTTAGCTTACCCAATTCACCTATACCGCATATCTTTGGACTTGTGGGGGAAACCAGAGCACCCGGAGGAAACCCACCTGAACACAGGGAGAACATGCAAACTCCACACAGAAACGCCAACTGACCCAACCGAGGCTCGAACCAGCGACCTTCTTGCTGTGAGGCGAACTTGCTACTCACTACACCACCATGGCGCATCAAATCTTAAGATATAAAATTATAAAGCATCTTGTCAACAAATATGTGTATGTTTAGCAAGTAATGTGAAGTGATGATGAAATATTCACTGAAGACATTAAGCCTCTTGAAAATATCCATCTAATAATGATCAAGAAATAATTAAGCCTACATATCCTATCTACATAGTTTGAGTTTAAAATCATAGCCTATTAATCAGGTTCCCTAATGAATAGTCTACTCACAGTCACATTTGAAACTATTTGCTAAATTATTTTCCCAACATTTATCCTTTAAAATGTTGACATTTCATCACAGATTATTTGCTATAATTGAAGAGTTTATTTACAAAAACATTTTTAGATATAATTTTGTATTTTTGCATTTAAAAGTACAATAAAAAGCATGATTTATGGAAATAAAAACTGTAGGTCTTTAGCAAACAAACAAAAACAAAACAAAACAGTAATTGTCTGTTTTGCCAAATGACTATTCAAGTTTGTCTGAATAGAAATATCCTAACCTATAATGTTTTGTTATTTATCATTATTATTATTATTATTATTATTATTATTATTATTATTATTATTATTATTATTATATAAGAAAGATTTTTTTTTAATTATCATTTTCTAAGAAAAGAAAAACAAAAAGGATAAATAAGCAACAACATATTTGAGGATAGGATATTCATATTCATACAAACTTGAAGAGTTTGAAGAAAATGTATTATATGAATAATAAAGTATAAGTAAATGGTTTAATGTTTTAATTGTTAACACTTACTTTAACCAGGAAACTCGTTTGATTAACTATATTAGCTAAACAAATTTAGTGACGTTAATCAAAGTTTCATTTTAATCTGAATTTTTACAGGTTAAACGATTCTTTTGAACACTGAAAATGAACTACAGACAGACAGTTCAGTTTGGAGTCAAATCGGCGACTCGTTCAGCGGATGGGCGTGTTTAGTGGATCAAACCAATGAGATGGTCGACTGCAGCCCGCTGTGAATGCTATTGGCCCGCGCCACAGTCAATCATTTAAAGACATAACAGTCAGTCACGCGCTTCAAGGCAGAACGATAAATTCGAAGATGAATGACGACGATTTATTCACTTTAAAGTTAACCAAACTTTATTTGTTAAAGTTAACCAAAACCCCCAGCAATGCTGAGAAAACAGCGTGCTTTAGTTTGTTTACAGAAAAAAAACGTTGGCTTCCAATAACAGGAGATGAACGCTATGTCAATGGCAGTGTTATGTTAATCGTCAGAGAAAACAAATGAATTACAGTCCCCAAGTACTCTAATGGAAGACGAAAAGTTTGTACTATAGAGGAGCCCTCCCCGAACTCCTGTGATGTCACGCCTGGCATGTTTTTTTCTTTTTTTGGCCACTGGCTGTGCCTCCCGCGAGCTCCTCAAGATACCGCTAGATGAGTCTCAAAGTCGCGATCTGTATGTGCTCATGAAAGTTAATGGCAAACTTTAAACACTTCGGATATTCGGAGGTGAAGCACGATGCTAAGGAGAGACACGTCGGGCTCTTATCAGGAGGTAACGAGCTTCTAAATGCGGTTATTAACGTTAGATCCTGCAGGGGGACTTTTTTTTCATCCGGTCATGTGATCACAACAGCTGACCGCTTCTTTTACTTATGCGAAATTTAAATAACTGTATGTATGCATTGTTTATAATTGTCTCGTGCTGCACTGTAGTTCAATGGAGAGGAGCGTCCTGGGACAGTAGAGTCTATCCGGGACAATAATGTTTCTGAAGTGGAGCAAGAAGATGAAGCCTGTGATCCTTTACCAGGTCTGAACATTTCCTGTTGTCTGGTTCTGAATGTATGTCCACCGAAATATTTTATTTTCCTATAGTTGTATTATATTTATAGCTGAGTATGTTTATCATTTATTTATAAATATAATTTGGATTATTCAGAAGTTGAGTTGTCAAAATTTGACTGGATGATATACGTTTTATCCATCCATCCATCATTAATTCTATAATTATATTGTGTAGTATAGGTGATGTTATTATAGTTATTTAATTTTTACCCTCTTGAGATGAATAATTTATAAATAAATAATTACGGACATAATAAACCTTTCCCTTCTCAGTGCACAAAGAAAAGGCCCTGTATTCGATGTCTAAATTAAAATTTAATTAAATGTTCCTTCTTAATGAATTGCATTTTAAACAAACAAACAAACTGTATTGTCCTAAAAAGTTAATTTGTAAAAGATAAATAATAAGTAAATACTTAATAATAAGTAAACTTTTAAAAAAAATTGAAAGAAAAAAATGTGTATTCCCTATTTTTTTCTGATGTGTGTGAAAACAATTAAGAGACAACTTAAAAATACACAGTTTATGGATAAATCTTTATGGATTTAGTTGTGGGTTTGAGTAAAATTTTAACTTTTGTTTTATTTTATGATATAATGCCCTGAAAGCATTCATTTATTCATTTTCTTTTTGGCTTAGTCCCTTTATTAATCTGGGGTCGTCACAGCGGAATGAACCGCCAACTTATCCAGCATTTGTTTTATGCAGCGGATGCCCTTCCAGCTGCAATCTCTGGGAAACATACACACTCACACACACTCATGTACTACGGACAATTTAACTTACAATTCACCTGTACCGCATGTCTTTGGACTTGTGCGGGAAACCGAAGCACCCAGAGGAAACCCACGCAACCATGGGGAGAACATGCAAACTCCACACAGAAATGCCAACTGACCCAGCCGAGGCTCGAACCAGCGACCTTCTTGCTGTGGGGCGAACGTGCTACTCACTACGCCACCGTGGTGCCGCCCTGGGAGCATTTCTTCTAAATTTAAATCATTAGTCACTTAGAACATTTTTGTTTTCTTTTGTTTTCTTTTTTGGAAATGACAGTTGGTCAAAATAAATGCTTTCATTTGTTGTGAAAATTACTGTTATTACATTAAAATATAGATGTAGTAAAAACATTGGAGATGTGCCGTCTTGAATATAAGCATGTCTGAAAATAAGACACATTTTTGAGAAAACAATGAACGTGGCTTGTTTTTTCTACTGCAGGCTGATAGTATGTGGTAAAGTAAGCATTTCATTCTGAAAGATGAGGAAAAAGGTTTCAGAAGAGTTATAACTAGGCCCACACGGAATCTGTGTGTGCAGAAATCTGCAGATTTCCACAGATTTTAAGCCCATCTTTGAGTCTATATATTTACTTGTGTAAATGTATGTAAATTTATATTTCTCCAGTTTTAAATTGATTTCACTAATATTATTGTGATATAATAATGGTAATATTAAAATGTTCATGTCATTTATTTACAATACAGTTTGTAAAGTAATATTTTCTGCCTTTTAGTAGATATATTATATGAGAGACTTGCCAAATAACTGGAAATAATTGGATTTGCATTGTAAACATTAAAGTTAAAAATGTATTATTTTATATTTTACATTATTAAATTATTAGTTATGATACTCCTAAAATCCTTCCGCATAAATCTGCAGGTTTTTTACAAAATTCTCAGCAGAAATAGCACAAAATGTTTGCAGATTCTGTCTGGCCCTAGTTATAACAACCCAACAGACACCTCCTCCTTGCTGTTTCTGTTTGTTGTTAAAACTGACAGTTGGAGGGGCGTGGTTAAGTATGTTAGCCACGCCCAATACCTCAGACAGACGAAGTCTTGGAATTTAATTGAAAACAAACAGGAAGTGCATTTTCATATTGCAAGGGCAAACATTTTTTGTTCCTGTTGACTTGCACAGATGAATTGTTCACAACAAAACTAGCAATGTGAGCTAACAAAATCCATATGGTTAGTTTTGATTTCATGCGTACTTTAAATGCGTACTTTAAATGTATTCATTGAGTCCTTATCAAACAGATTGCTTAAAATGAACCTTCATTGCATATTGCAGATGAGGATGTTGGGGATAGCAATCTAATGCCCATTGGCTTCAACAAAGCTTGCCTGAAGAATGTTTTCACAGTAATCCTTGTCCTCATATACTTGGTTCTCACCGCGGTAGCTGTATTTTTGGCCTACCAAACCATTTCCGACTTCATGGACAAACTCAAACACCCAGTGATGTCCGTTTCATACAAAGAGGTCGAAGAGTTTGCTGCACCAGGTGAGTATTTATATTTATAGGGTTAGTTCACCAAAGAATTGAAAACCCTGTTACTAATTACTCCCCCGTCATGTCATTCCTGAGACCTTTGTTCATCTTCAGAACACAGATTAAGCTATTTTAGATGAAGCTTCCCCGTCCTCCACAGACAGCCCTGAGATCCTGAGATGTTCAAAATCCAGAAAAGGAACCAAAAACGTTGTCTAAACATCCCATGTAATTCAGAGGTCCAACTGTTATCATGTGAATTAATAACATCTCTGGATCTTTGCTGTAAATGGAGCACGAGAGAGCGCTCGTGTTTCGTCTGAAGTATTTTAATGTGTGCTCTGAATATAAAGGGGGGGTTGCAACAACATGAGGGTGAGTGATTAATAATAAATAATGAATATTTTTGGGGGGAGAACTACACTCAGTGGCCACTTTATTAGGTACAACTGTCCAACGCCTCGTTAACGCAAATTTCTAATCAGCCAATCACATGGCAGCAACTGTAAGACGATCAAGACAGTCTGCTGCAGTTCAAACCGAGCATCAGAATGGGGAAGAAAGGTGATTTAAGTGACGTTGAAAGTGGCATGGTTGTTGGTGGCAGACTTGCTGGTCTGAGTGTTTCAGAAACTACTGATCTACTGGGATTTTCACGCACAACCATCTTTGGGGGTTACAGAGAATGGTCAGAAAAAAGAGAAAATATCCAGTAAGCAGCAGTTCTGTGGGCAAATGCCTTGTTGATGCCAGAGGTCAGAGGAGAATGGCTAGACTGGTTTAAACTGATGGTGACTGAAATAACCACTAACCACAGCCGAGGTATGCAGAAGAGCATCTCTGAACAACAGTATTGTTACCATACTGGAATTCGGTACCAAATGATACTGAAATTTAATTATGTCCATTTTGGTACCAAATTCCAGTATCATGCAACCCGTACTCTAAACGCACAACAGGTCAACCTTAAGGCAGATGGGCTTCAGCAGCAGAAGACCACACCGGGTGCCACTCCTGTCAGCTAAGAACAGGAAACTGAAGCTACAGTTCACACAGGCTCACCAAAGTTGGATAATAGAAGATTTAAAAAACATTGCCTGGTCTGCTGAGTCTTAATTTCTGCTGCAACATTCAGATGGTAGGGTCAGAATTTGGCGTCAACAGCATGAAAGCATGGACCCATCCTGCCTTGTATCAACCATTCAGGCTGCTGGTGTTGGTGTTATGGTGTGTGGGGTATTTTCTTGGTACACTTCTGATGGCTACTTCCAGCTTTAAAGGGCAATTCATCTCTGGCTGGTTTCTTGAACACGACAATGAGTTCACTGTACTCAAATGGCCTCCACAGTCACCAGAACTCAATCAAATAGAGCACCTTTTGGATGTGGTGGAACGGGAGATTCACATCATGGATGTGCAGCCGACAAATCTGTAGCAACTGCGTGATGCTATCATGTCAATATGTACCAAAATCCCAAAAATGGACCTTGTTGAATTTACGCCACACAAAGGATTAAGGCAGTTCTGAAGGCAAAAGGTGGTCCAACCCGGTACTAGTAAGGTGTACCTAATAAAGTGGCCAGTGGATGTAATCCTTTAAATATCTTTAATTATTCTTTTGTGTGCAGGAATTGTTTTATATCCTGGGAAGGCTCAGTTATTAAGTTGCATGCATCACTATCATGACAACATTCCACCTCTTGTTGCTTTGGAAAAACTTGCAAAAAGAGAGTGTGTAAAAGAGGAAGTCATCTACCATGGGCCGTATTCAAACCAGACAGAAGTATGTTTTTTTTTTTTTATTTGCAGTATTTTTGAAGAAATGTTACTATTAATAATCTTTTACGTAACATTTCTCTTTTTTGGCTTCAGAAGCGAGCTTTGGTGTTCAGAGGGCCGACTGATGTGAGGAACCGAGAGCTTATATTCCTTCAGTTAAGCCGAAATGAAACAGAAGAGGATTTCAGCGCAATAAGTTACATGATTTTTGCTAAATTCAGTGACATGCTTGAAAGGTAGATCCTATATAGACATGTTTACCATGAATTGGGTTTCTTTTACAGTTTGATTAAAATGTGCTTTTTTTCTCAACAGTTCAGATAAAGCTGCATTTATGATGGACTGTGAAAGGAACTACTCCATGTGGACCTTCTCTGGAGGCTTTAGGACATGGGTCAAAATGTCTTTGGTCAGGACATCAGGCAGAAGAAATGAATCAGTAGAATTTAGACAGGAGGTAATGAATTTGCCAACTTCAGCATAGTAATATAATAAATAGCATCATAACGACCATAGGAAATGAAGAGATTTTGTTCTTTACAACATTGACATTAGTGGGTTGTTGAATGAAGCTACATTTGTAAAAGGTAATGGTGCCATAGACTGAAAATCAGGATATACCTTGGCATAGCTGAATAATAAGTGTTCAGTACATGGAAATGGCCATACCGTGACCCTCAAAAACGATTGTTTTCTTGTTCTCACTTAAGTCATGTGAGTGTAAAATAAACACAATATTACACAACAAAACACAGACTCGAACAATCCACAAAGGATCATTAACGTATTTACCCCAGGCAGTGTTTGACTGGCCACAACGTTTCCTAGTGAGATTACGACAGTGATCATTGTACCTTTATTTTAAAGTTCATCTAAGTGTGTAATTAACATACTGTGACTCTTATTTTGAAATTGAGACCAGCATAATAGAGCACTTAGGTAAAGGAACTAGGCATGGAATATCTCAGCTTCTTGTCAGAATGCAAAATTCAGGAAAGATGTATATTCAATTTATTCAGCGCCCTCCAAAGAGCCATAAGACCAGTTTAATTGTGTCTTTTGTTAGTTTAACATGTATTTTGTGAAATTTGCCTCATATGTTTGCAATGAGGCAACAAACACATGTAAACAGCAGAATATATTGCATATTTATGCACAGTGTCATATCACTTTGCTCTTACTGTGATTTTTCTTATGTGAAAGCATTCCAATAAATGTCATTAGTTTATGCAGAGGTTGATATTAATTCCTGCCTCTGTTTTGTACATAGACACTAAAAACACAAAACACAGCGCTAAATACATTCCTGTCGGCCGCTTTTGCAGAGTATAATTATACTTTAGCCCATATTTCATCCACAACACAACTCAGGAGTAAATTGGGTTACTCTGGTAGCAAAGATAGCTTACTCAATCCTTCTAGCTAAAATAAACCTCTCTACTATGCAAGTTAAATGATTGTCACTTAACAAAGAATCTTCTCAATTTCATTCATTCATTTATTTTCTTTTCGGCTTAGTCCCTTTATTAATCCGGGGTCGCCACAGCGGAATGATCCGCCAACTTATCCAGCATTTGTTTTACGCAGCGGATGCCCTTCCAGCCGCAACCCATCTCTGGGAAACATCTATACATTCTCATTCACACACATACTCTACGGACAATTTAGCTTACCCAATTCACCTGTACCGCATATCTTTGTACTTGTGGGGGAAACCGGAGCACCCGGAGGAAACCCACGTGAACACGGGGAGAACATGCCAACTCCACACAGAAATGCTAACTGAGGCTCGAACCAGCGACCTTCTTGCTGTGAGGTGACAGCACTACCTACTGCGCCACCGTGTCGCCCTCTTCTCAATTTGTTAAAATATTTTCTGACTACTGAAGTATGATTATTTTGCAAAAATATATTTCAGAGTACATCAAGCTGTGTGTACAGGCACAGACACGTGCTGTGAATTGTCAGAGCAGAGCTCATTAATATTCACAACCACTCCAAATATGGTCAAAACCAACCATATCATATCAGGGCCAATTGCTAGGATTGGAAATAGATCTGTAAAACTTTTCTGAAGAACTTGTGCACTAACTAGAGCCACATACCTTCTGTTTATTTCTCCATGGCACCTTTAAAATGCTAAGATACATAATTTTTGCTTATGGTGGAAGCTTGTAACTGTTGCAAAATAGGAATAATGAACGAGGTAATTGTGGCTTTTATCTCAAAATGATGATTTTCTTGCAAATATGAGGTTATATGTATAATTCTAAAAAAAGCATATATTTCACTATTCGTCCTATTTTCACAGTTTTTATATAAATAATATATAAGATTTTTTTTATTCATCTCACAACTAGATTACAAAGTTTAACGTCCCAAATTGAAAATACAGAATTGTGAGGTAAAAACTCTCTGTGTCATTTTTGTAAACTCAAAATTTGTAAAGTAAGCCAGAACTGTTAGATGTAAAAAAGAGAATCCTGAAAGAAAAGAAATCTTAATTGTGAGATGTACACATAATTCTAAAAGAGATAAAAGGACAAATTTGAGGAAAGGAAAAAATGTCATATACAAACCTGCAATTGTGTAATTAAAAAAAAAAGAAATTAGATAAAAAGATGCAATAGTTTAAAAATAAAATCATATTCTGTATTATTTTTAACCAACATGTCAATTCCAGTCTAGTGTGGTGAAGTACATTGACAAGAGGCCTCCGCTGGAGCAAACCAATGAGCTCTTCTTCGTTGTGTTCCAATGGCGAGATCCATTTATACAGCAAGTAAAAGACGTAAGTGAACACTGTCAAAAATTAACCGAATGCTTATTCAGATAAATTATACACAGTCTAATTAAGTGTACTTTTACCTTCTTTTTAACAGATCGTGACTGCAAACCCGTGGAACGCCATTGCCATTTTGTGTGGTGTCTTCATGGCCCTGTTTAAAGCAGCAGACTTCGCCAAACTCAGCATTAAGTGGATGATCCGAATCCGCAAAAGACACTTAAGGGCAAAAATGAGAGAAATGAACCAAATCGGTTAAAATCTTTCACTTCAAGTTTTTAATTATGATCGTCAAGACTTCTGCCGAACCGTTTCAGATCTACATTTTCCTGAAGAATGTATTACGTTTTAACTGTAGCGATTTTTAACTGGATGTTGTACAGTATTGTGAAAACTCTGAGGCACATGATCAACAGTACAAGAGCAAAGTTTATTTGTGGTGTTGTGACACTGAATATTAACTATTCACACATTTTCTCTGTGAGATTCAGCTGGTTAAAATGATGACTAAAAGGGATTCGGCTGAAGCAAAAAAAAGAGCCTTGCATTTTGAGACCATCAAGTACCTCTTTTGCAATGTTTTCTAAACGTTGGGGATTACTCCTCACTGCTGCTGTTTTCTATTAACATTTTGAGACATTTCTATAAACACCAACATGTTGGATAAACCCAAATGTGTAAAAATATTTCAATGATTTAAAAATGTTCTGAAAACATTTATCATTTAGCATTACAAAGCTATTTGTAATGTGTGATTTCTGTGTTATTATGCCGTTTAACAATTAAATGACTGACTGGTATCTGTTTTGTTTTGTATTTTTCTATTACGTAATTATGACATATTTTTCATGCCGTTTTTATACTATTAAAGATTTTTAACAATCTATATTAAAACTTATGTCTCACAAGTATTGCATACTTAACTCTTTTTGAAGAAAACGAGATCAAAAAATGGTTTTCTCACAGGGAATGTTCTTTATGTAAATAGACCATTCCTTCTAACATTCCTTGAACATTCTCCTCCAGTTTCTGTGTTTGCTGGGAAGTTGCTTGGATATTTATTCTACAATGATTAAAAAACTGTTTCACGTAAAAGTACAAATCTAGCTGTTTTACACACAAGATGTGATCTCATAATTTGAAATAATATGCATTTCCCCCAAAGAATATATGCTTTTGCTTGCCTTGCTATATTTGTTTACGTTTTTGTTTGAAAGATTGCAGACCGTTAGCTAGGGACTTTAGTTTTAAAATCATGGCGGCCATTTTGAACTACGCGATTTGTTTCCATGTTCACAGTAGTAAGGTACCCATAACGCTACTGAAAAGCGAGGAACATAAATAGAAATGGTGTATTTTCATGGAAATCCGAGAAATTCAATCTCCGCGTGAATTGAGAGGTATAAAGAAAACACTTTTTAAAATCCATTTTAGTTTTGCCACTTCCGTAACCCTAATGTGTGTTAACGCTAGCCTGAATGCTACACATCTGCACATTGAGCAACACCGCTGCACGTTTGAATTATTGCGCTCATTTGTTTTTTTAACAGTTTAACTTTCTATAAGTGTACACTAGGATGTTGTCAAGTGATGTTAGCAGGATTATTCTCACATATGCATTAATCAAAGAACGAACGCAAGCAACAAACGTGGCTTAACAGGAAGGAGATAACGTTACCCACACTAATAATAAGACCTCCTGTCTGTTTTTCGTAAGACAGACTTTTTTCAAAAGATTTCTCTTGTAAATTGATAAGAAACGCCACAAGTAGTGTAAAGAGAACACAAAAACATGTTTTACACAAACTCAAAGTGCACACCTTCATAACTTTGAGGCTCTTAACGTTAGAAGCCCATTTCAAAAGGAGAATTGTGATTAGTTTTTTCTTATAAGGATATTCCACACAAATATGAAAATCATCACAAACACAAGTGTCCTACGACCATCTTTGATTTAGTTTTAGGCTTGTTCTGTTTAAACGCTTCACGTTTAAGCCACCGAATTCGGTTGCATGTACAACCATAAACAGCACGTTGTTCCTGAGCGCCAAAATGACGTCTCTCATAAATGTTTGCAACTTTACAAACTAAACAATGATCCAGAAAACACAAATTAGCACACAGAATACCACAAGCGTACATTGGGTTAAAGTTGTTTTTTATATTCGCACATTCAGACTTAATAATATAATTTTTAGAAAAGTATTCTTTGCCAATTTTAAACAGAAAAATTTATTATTATTATTAATTGTGATGATTATTATGATTATTATCAGTCAATGACTATCCGAGTACAACATTGTCTGCAGTCAGTTAAATTGAGCTAATGTTGAAGTCATCTACATGCAATTTCAGGCCACAATATTCAAAGTAACATAATAAACATAAATACGAGGGCTTAGAAATTTGGCCTAAAATCAAAATTTCGATTCATTTCAATCATTTTAACTCGATTACAATGAATAAATGATTATTATTTTTATTTATTTAGTCAGTTCACCTTTATTTCTATAACACTTTTACAATGTAGATTGTGTCAAAGCAGCTTCACATAGAAGATTATGTTAAATTGAAAGTGTCAGTCCAGTTTTCAGAGTTGAAGTTCAGTTTAGCTCAGTTCAGTGTTTATTTGTCCTCATAGTTCATAGTTTTGTACAGTAAATATGCTCAATTTGAATATAGGGTGCATTATTTGATTTTACAATAGTTGAAGGAAACACACAATATCTGCTATCTATGATTATTTATTGAACATCAGCGCTGAACAACTTCGACACATTCATGAAAGCTGCGCTGGACCATACGATTGCGCTTGGTGCAGAAGTATAAACAGCGGAGTCACATGACTACACGCGGTATAAGGAAAAAATTGTCTCTTATACTTTGCTATTTTTGTCCAATAATTGTTGGTCAGATCTGAAAATGTTAATGTCCGCTAACATAATGTATTTTAAAAATATCTTAATTGCCATTTAGTGTCTGATAATGTTGAGAATAAGAGCTGGCCTGAGAGACAGTAACATCTTTCAAGATGGTTAAAGAACAAAAATGCATTCTTTGTGAAACTGTCTACAGCTCCAAACAGGTAAACTCTGTGATTTAAGAATACACCTTCTCCCAGTCCTGCTGTGTGGAAATCTGTAATTTATTAGCTCTTGTATTGTACAAACCTGTTTGACTTGTGCATATGCCATGTCCTGTTTTGTGGTGGCAAGTTAAAAAGCATTTTTTAATCGAAAAGTTGGGGGATTGCAGGATGCGAAAATGTAGTTTCTCAGTAAAGTTATTTCAATTTTGCACCCACTTTTGTCTAACTTCTCAAGAATCAGCGGTATGACATACTGTTTAAAAAAAAACACATTTCCACACCTTACATTTTCATTCCATTTCCCTGTAAACAGCTTTTAAATGCAAGAAACAGAGTTGGTGCTGTGTTTTTTCCATAGACTGTAAAAAATATGGACGTAGTATCCGTGACGTCACCCATAGGTTTCTGATGAACCCAAAAGAAGCTACTAGTAGGCGTGGCCAACCGTCGCCATTTTGTTCGCGCGTCATCGCACCAAATGAGGCATACCAAACAAGGGCAAAGAGGCGGAGCGTGGGCGGAGCGTGAGCTGAGCATCAGGACGCATGCTGGCATCTAGCTAAGAGCTTTCTTATGGGAGAAAAACATATTATTTAATTACCTGCGACTCGTTTGTGTTTTGACCACACGTGCTTGGTTGTACACTATATCAATAAAGTGTTTAGTCTGTTGAAAACACTGCTGTAATACACCAAGCCACTTAGCATCGTTCTTAAGACGTTTTTTCAACAGGAAGAAAGTGCGAATTACATCCAAACACTTCAGATATAGTCTGTGTTAGTAAATGCAGGGCTATTTAGGAAATCCAGGCAGAATACTGTATGACAACGCTTCAAATGGCGATTTTATAGACTACAGCTGATCAATCTGTCAGATTCTGGAGTACATTAGAGTTCTGAAGAACATTATAAATCATAAATTATCCTAAATAAAGCAATTACATTTATAGAGATGGTATAAGTATATAATTTCACTCACCTGGGAAACGGAGGCCACGTGAATGGTTTGTGAGCACAATTAAGTGCACACAGCATGCCATATCATCTGATAGTTGCAGGAAATAATTCCAAAAGGCAACTGACTGTGTAAAGCCACATAAAACAACACAAAAATACGATGAATCAGCCGGAATCAGCTGAGGTGACGTGACGGCGACCAGCGGGACTAGCTATTACTCAAGTGGCTTTGCCCTTAATTATGCAAACTTAATTTAGCTTAATATAAAGGAAATGGAGGAGTTATAAAAAAATTCACCCCCCTCACAGTTGTCATGAAGGGTAATATAAGCTATATGAACCAAAATCGGTCTTTGTACCAGGCTGTAAACACCTTTTTTTCTGCTGTAAAGTTGGCCATTTCACCAGTGGGCTCATTGGAGATTTGCTCTATTATGGAGCCAGGACTAGCGGAATTTTCGATGAATTGCAAGTTTTAGTTACTTTCCGTATTGGCTTCCCGAGGGAGAGCGGGAGGTTGCCGCTTGTTTTTTTCACATGGAGTTGAACATGTCTAGACTTGACCCTGGCCTGCAGGGGGTTTGCGGTTGGCTTGTGTGCTACACTTTCAGCTTGCTGCATTTAGCCTCCTGACCCGAAAGCTGGATCGTGTCCTCTGGCATCTTGTGCCAGAGCCAGAAACACTGACCCTGAGACACTGTGACCCTCTTATTTTTCTGGATGGAGTCTAATGTAAGATTTGGCAGTGCCTTTGCATACGAGCGTCTCCAGTATGAAATTAACAAGTTTGGTCATCTTTGAACTATGTGCATGTCTGATTATGAATGCTGTCACTGGCTACATTTTAACTGGTGGCACATATACATGTTAGCATCTAGCAAAAAGCTTTTCCAAACTACTTTTTTATTTATTTATTTTTATGGTCCCGTCAGTTTTTGTTATTTAGATTTGCAGATATAAATTGTTTGTGTGGAGTATCACTTTTAAATTGGAAACATTGCAGTGTATGGCCAAAGTCAACAAACAAAATGTAAGACATTGTTTATTTTATTCAGTCTGTCATATTATTCCAGCATTCTCTTCACACTTACAACATAAGTGTTCATTTTGATTTGTTTTGATGTAAGTTTTCCAATGTAAATGTTTTTGGATTGATTTTTTTTATGTACAAATGTGTTATTATCTATCAGTTATACTGTTTCACAGTAATTTGAAGTGCATTTTGTATGACACTGTTTTCAGGTTCATCAAACCACAACAAATGAGGCATTTACAGAAACATTAGCTTGTTTAAGCTCATTATAGATTGCCTTATAAACCTAAAATGATGTTATTGTCTCAATTGCTTTAGTCAGAATTTATTTTTTATACTGCGGTTGTGGATTTGATGGTTAGAGACTCATAGGTTGCAGCTTTGATTTCACTGAAAATCTATTTTTAATGAAAAAATGTTTGGCAAACATTTCAAGTTTCCGATTTTATGTTGCATGTTGTGATTATTTTCTTTTTTTTATTTTTATGCAGAATCCTGTTTATTTGAGCTGGCCTGAGAGACAGTAACATCTTTCAAGATGGTTAAAGAACAAAAGTGCATTCTTTGTGAAACTGTCTACAGCTCCAAACAGGTAAACTCTGTGATTTAAACAATCTTCTCCCAGTCCTATGTGTGGAAATCTGTAATTTATTTGCTCTTGTATTGAACAAACCTGTTTGACTTGTGCATATGCCATGTCCTGTTTTTTTTTTTTTAGGAGATGGAAGAGCACATGAGAAGTATGTTGCACCACCGGGAGCTGGAGAATTTGAAAGGCCGGTAAGAGGAAATGAAACACTAATGTTAAATCTGAGGATGGAAAAACCTCAATATGGTTATTGGCACTAATGAAAAGCACGTGCACTGTAAGGCACGTGTCTTCTTTAGTCAGTGGAGAGATAAGCCGAGGCAGCTGCCTTAACTCAGAAGTAAATATAGGTACATTAGAAACAACTGGCAGGACCGACAAACGACAACTGCCTCATGTGACTATTATGTACATCTCTGGAATGTGAAAAGTGAGAACGACATTCTTAAATAAGGAGAGTATTGAAATTTGATGTACAAAACACATAAACACCAACTTGTAGAGTTTTGCCATGTTTCATACAATTGCACCTCATGGTCTTCATAAAATCTTTATAACTTGGTTTAGAGCAGGAGTTTACAAACTTGTTTCTAAAGGACGTCTGTCTGGCACTGTTTAGCTCCAAACACTGATCAAGGTCTCCAAACTGACTATAAATCTCTGCGACTGAAATCATGTGCCGTCTATGTAGGCACACCATTTGAATTTGAACTTTCTTCATAGTTGTTTAAAATGTATGTTCTTGTAACTAATATAAATATAGGTTGTTTGAATTTGGATGTACTTCATCCACCATGTTGTTGATATCTCATTACTTACCTGCATCAGTTGCATCACATCACTTGATCGAAGTCTCACCCATGGCCTCATGGTATAGTAAAGTTTACATAGTAGTTGGATTTCAGAATCTCACCGAACATAGTTCGAGAACGTCTTTTCTACTGGGTTTTTTGTGCACTTAGTTGACCCTCAGAATTAAAATGACCACTTATGTGGTTTTAAACCTTTGGGAGTTTCTGTCTTGTGTTGAACACAAAAGAACATATTTTTAAGGATGCTTGTTACTTGCACTCATCGTCTTTCAAGGAAAGAAAACAAATGACTAAGTCAGTGGGTTCGAGCTGCCTGCATTTAAAAAACATCTTCTTTTGTGTTCAACAGAAGAAAGAAATTTAAATAGGTTTTGAACAAGTGAAGGATGAATTACAATACTTGTGTGAACTTTAAACCCTTTGAAAGTGTACAGTTTAAAATGCATCCCTTGATAAGTACATTGAAGTCTAGACCTCAATGAGCAGGATTTGGCCCCACTGGTTTAGATTATTAATCAGAACAATTCTATTGAGCTAGTAAGCAGTAATTTCCTTAATTTAATTTTCATTTCATTTCATTTGTCCTTTCAAATTCATTTTAGAACATAGTGAAAAATCTAATCATAATTACAATTACCCACAAACAAAAATATTTTGAAACGCTGAATGCTGACTGAAAAATGGCAAGCTGCCCTGACACCATTTTTTAGGGGATAGACCAACTGTCAACAGCATGAATCTTATCAGCTCACGGGTTTGGCACTGAAGATAGCAACTATATCAGAGAGGGGTTTTTAAGCCAGCTGTAAGCAGCTCATGTTACAGCTTGCCCAAGAGTCCAGCCCCTGTTGCAGTCCTAAAGAGCTGAGGAAGGAGGAGACAGAGTTTTGGGGGGGTGATTTAATACACCAAAATCCAACAGCTCTGCCTACCCACATCCCAGAGCACAGCGGACTCCATCATGACAGCGTGCTAAGGCTCAGCAGCTGCTGAGCGGGTGGTCACCCCTCTGAGCTCAATGTCTCCCACCACCTTCTGTTCATGCCTTTTCCGCTTAAACCAGTTGTGAACCCCATGAAGATAAACCACAAGATCAGGAAGATTGCATAGTTTTTTTTTTTCAGTTTCAGCAACTAGTTGGATTTTATTTTTATGTTTGCAAAGTCAGTTTGCCTCCTGATCTCTTAAAAGGAACCTAACTGATTAGACAACCGCTCTGAGAAGCAGTAGCCATGCCTGAAGGAAGCATTGAGCAGCCTTTCTTCTCCTCCCTCCCCAGGGACTGTGGACACGAGTGCCGGGTCTGCGGCATAACAGAGGTGAGCCTGACTGACTATGCCAGTCACATCTCCAGCCCTTTACATAAACAGCGTGTGGACAATCAGAAGCGTCATCACTTAAACGAAGACCAAGATGAAGAGTACTTTGACAAAGACATTGTTAGGCTCATTGAAAAACGCAAAGAAATGATCAGGTGAGTCTTTGCCTTCTGTTTTTTTATCTTTTATTTGTGAGACAATAATGGTGTTTGAAGATTTGCCAGTTATCAGGTATTTGTTAGGTGGTATGTTTTAAAGAAAAATATTTTTAGCAAGTTTGTGCAAGTACAACAGCTCTATATTAAACTGTTCTGCAAACATTTCTGACACCTGAGTCTGGTGTCACTTGAGGCCTTAAACAGCCATGACTGCAACACTTGCACTCTCGCACTCTTGGATGCACTCCCCCTACCACACTCCTGCAGCTCAACCCTTAAACAGCATGGGCCATATGTCTTTAAATAGTCTGACCTCAACAACTATTTTTATGCACCATGCTGTTGAAGTATTAGATGGTGATTATTGACAGAAATCCTCACCAGATGCCATGAGAGTCCAGAAATTATTTGATTTAGATCATGGTGAGAATTAGTTTTCTTGATTTTGGCTTGATTCTTTTTTTTTTTTTTTCATAAGATAAAACAATGTCCCTCGATATCTCTGTGGTCAGCCACGAAACATCCTTGAAGATCTTAACAAAACAACTGTCATCAACTACATTTTTTTTTATGATTACATGAAAGTTGAGTCAAGATCACTGAAAATCAGGACAAAAAATTATTTACATGGAAAAAAAAAAGAAATAGTTTCTAATTAATCTATCAATAAAGGTTAAATGCAGTAACTTGCCTTAAGATTGTCTTAAGTAAAATTACATTGATCTGTCATCATGTTCACCTGTCCTCATTGTGAAGTTTTTAAACACAGTTTATAGCTGTTATATCATTCCATTACCTTTTATATTGACCTTCCATCAGGAAAGAAGAGGCTGCTGCAAAGCAGGCTAAAGAAGATCAAGACAATATAAGAAAGTGGCAGGAACTTCGGACAAGAAATTTGATGTATGAGCCCCGTGGCCCTTGGGACCGGCCGTTTTCTAACTTTCCACAGATGCCCAAAAGGGGTGGAGGCTCTGAATGGCAGAATTTAAGATTTTCATCCACTGAACGCAACAAATGGTTTAACCCTAGCCGACAGGTTAGGTGTGCCACATGGCATGCTGAAGGACCACCTGACTTACAAAAGTGGGGGTCTTTTGGTCGTCAGGGAGGGAGCTTGCACAACCAAGGAAATGTATGGGGTGGTAAGCAAGGCAACTATGGAGTCTGCCCTCCACACCTAAGACAGCAGTTTTCATGGAACAATCGATTTAATGTACCTTGGGGTCAATGCATGCCATCACATAAGTTCTTTACCTCATCTACAAGAGAGCATCAGAAGACACCCAACAGATTTGAGAATCAGACACAGAGTGAACAGAGCCTAGAAGAATCTGTTGATTATGATCCCAACAAAGGTAAGGGTCAGAAGTCAGAGAAGGCTCATCGTTGGGCACCATATCCACCAGCTAAACTTGGGGATCTCTCATCTCAGACTAACCCTCACCCAACATTAGATAAGTCAGATGTAGAATCTCCTGAAAACTTAAATGTGCAAAGTTTTAACAAGAGCAGTCAGGGCATAGAGAGGAAATCCAAAGCAGATCACAAAAGCTGGCATCATAAAACCACTTTCTGTGAAGAGAGTAATTCCAAGGAGCAGAAGATTTCCTCTAAGAATATTGGCAGTTGTAGCAAGGACAGTTTATCCTCAACCTCCACCACTAGAAGATCAGAGACGCCCACCAAGCTTTCTGAAAGTTGTTCAAAGAGGACTCTCAAAAAAGCAGGAAGTCAAGATTCTGTCAGCTCTAAAAGTTCTAAGCATTCTCATTCAAGCTCAGAAATCCCACAACATGCCTCATCCAGTGCCCAGCAAGACAGGCTGCTTTCAGAGATGCTGAGAAAAGCCAAGGAGACATTGCTTAATAGAAATACCTCCATTGACACATCTGGCCCAGACAGCTGCCTCATAGGATCAAATAATATGCAAGTAGAGAGTTCAGAATTAAACAAGAATCAAGAATTGCATGAAAGTAAGAAACTGCAAAAGAACAGGGGCCAAAAGGCACATGATTTTGACAGGCGCATCAGCAGTGACCGAGAACAATTAACCAGTACTGAACCTATAATACAGATCAGCAATGTGCGCAGTGAATGTAGGCCATTTCTGCAGTCCTTGCAAGTTAGTACTTCCACTATAGACCACGAAGATGAGGAGGACAGTGGTGAAATGGAAGAAAATCCTCATGTACCAGTACAAGATGAAGTTATGGAAACATTAGATGAAAGTTTGTGCTTAGTTGGTGAGGGGTCCCACAGCAATCCATCCCAAGAAACAGCAAGTGACTCTGTGCCCTCTTTAAGTAAACTTGCCTTGCCTGCATGTCTCCAGAGGGATCTGACCCGCCATATGGGCACCAAAGTCAAAGCAGCATCTCATGAACCCAACTTAAATAATGCCAGACGTATTAGGAATGTGAGTGACATGCGAAAGAATGAGGCTGAGAAGGACTCTGGACTTAAACCCACCTTGCGTCAACTCATTAGCTCCTCTGGCTCCAGGCGGAATGTTAACTGGGACCAGGTGTACCAGGAAGTAAACCGGAAGAAGCAAGGCAAGGGCTTACCAAGGTACCACATTAATATTTCATTTTTTTGCTGTTTATATTCATGAAATTCTGAAAATATAGTTAACAATTTATGCATGGCTTTCTTCTCACCCTAACTCTGTATTTGTCCTGAATATTTTTAGATTTGGTATAGAAATGGTTTCTTGTGAACCTGAGGGTCTCAACCAGATGGATGAAGATGATGTACCTTTATCTGAGGGCTTTCATTGGGACTCTTTGTTTGACTCCAGTCAAGTGCCTACCCGCAAGCGTAGTTTATCTGAAAGTAATGTGGTCAAGGATAGCCCTGCTGGTTCCAGCTCCCTTCTCGATGCTGCAGTCCCAGTGCGAGACTCCTCTGCTTGTGGCTCCTCACAGCAAGCAAAGAGAGAAGAGTTGCAGGAGTCCAAAGTTCATCTGGAGTTTCAGAGTTCAAAAGGGCATGCCAAGGGTGTTGAAGATGTTGAAATAGATGTTGACTGTACATCAGACACTGAACTGATTGATACGCAAGGAGCTGGAAAGAAACGCAGAGCTCGTGGGGTAAGCATCATACTTTTCATTGTGGATTATACTTTGTATATTTTGAATCGCAATAGCTTTGACTCTAAAAGTCTTGCTACATAGTTGTGCCTAACTGGGTCTTTTGCATAGGATGTTGTGTCTCCTGAAATTCCCAATGAAGACCGGAAAAGCAAGAGGCAAAAAATTAAGGCTAAGAAAGGTAGAGGAAACAAGTTAATGCTATTATGTGAACAAAACTGCAATTTCCTTTTTGGGGGATATTTTAATGTTGATATGTATTGTGGTTTGCAGAGCGTTGTCAAGTGGATCAGTTGTTAGCTGTATCTCTTCGTGAGGAGGAGCTGAACAACTCTCTTCAGGCAGTAGATAATAGTCTTATTCAGGCACGTGCTGCCTTGCAAGCTGCCTACGTGGAAGTACAACGTCTGCTTATGGTGAAACAGCAGGTAAGACTAAACAACGATAAATGTATTCGGTTTTTTAAAACTCTGGCAGGGATGTAACTTGATTTTAAACTCATAACAATTGTATATATATATTCTTTGCAGGTAACCGGTGAGATGAACTCTTTGAGAACTGAGCGCATTGAAATTCTTCAAGGAATGCAAGGTACACTAGCAAAAAGCAATAATCTTGTAATGATATATAATAACTTACCTTTCATGTTCGAATTCATGTTGTACGATTGGCCTGTAAATATGTTTGATTGGCAATTTACAGTATGGATCATATTTTAATAGATATGGACACAAACATTTCTGTACTCTTTTTCAGGTGAATTTGAGCCAAAGGAAAGACGCAGGAGCAGTGAGGAGAGCTTGAACACTTCATCAACCCAAATTTCTCAGCTCACTGCCAACCCTGTTCACCCATCCTCAGATCCCCATTCAACCACCTCAACATCATCCCAGCAGGTTGCCATTAAACAGGAGCCAGTTTCTCCATGTAAGCCCAATTCTGAGCAGAACCTTGTCAACAGCCCCAACCCAGGTGTTCAAAGTACCGCATCTGTACAAATGGCGTTTGCAGCTTGTCAAACAGGTAAGTTCCAATCACAGAATGGTAGTTTTAAAAGTAGTAATTGCTAACAGCAATGATTAAAAGACAGTTTATTCTTCATTTAGAAACTGTCAAGAACAACAGTAGGATGGACACCTCACAAGATGCCACAAGCAAAGCTTTCAAGACCACTACATTAGATCACAGATTACAGCCATCGCCTGTTAAAGAAGTTTGTCAAATCTCTCAAGATGGGTTAGCTAACCCTTCTTCCCCACTCATGTCTGCATCCCTCTCTCCCAAGCCATTGTCTCCCTCTAACCTCTCTGAAAGCAATCCAGTTAAACGTGTTCGAAAGCTGAAAAAAAGAAAGTGCCTTAAGAAAGCCAAGGGGAACGAGCAGCCTGAAATCAGTGAATCAGAGCTTGATTTAGAACAGCCTGCTCTTCGACCAACCCGCAAGTACCAACCTCATCGGCGATCCAGTGACCTCTTCACCTCTGCCCCGACACCAGAGAAGAAAGATAAGAGTGAGGAGATGGTGGTTACTGAAGCTTCAAAGCCACAACCACAGGGAATCAAGCTTGCAAAACCAGCGTTGAATGAAACCAATTCTGATTCATCTGATCTCGAGATTGTGGAGCTTCCTCCACCTATGCCCACTGATTTTGTCAATTTAGATTCCTCAGACCCAGATGAGATGCCTGAAAAGGCAGCCAGGGAGTCGACCAAGGAGCAAGCCACTATGCACACAAAAGAAAACCAAGCGATTACAGATCCACAAAATCTTGCCTGTAATGAGGTCACCTCCACTAGTGAAATTGGTTCTAGCAGCATAGTCAAGGCTATTGAAAGGTAAGTCTGATGCACTGTTTGGACTTATTTTATAAGCATTCTTAATAGATTACAGCAAGGGTGTCCAATCCTACTTCTGAAGGGCCACTTTCCTGCAGAGTTGAACTCCTACCTACCACAAAGCCCTAGAGGTTTCTAGGTTCAGTCCCAAATGGCACCCCAAGTCTGTCTTTCTTTGCGACCATGCTCATGTAGTGGAAGGGGAGGAGCTATTGGGTGCTTGGGTTGGAGTGTTTATTTTGGTTCGTGAGACCAAATTTCTCTTATGTCAGTGACTGTGTCTCCTCCGCATTGTGAATCCAATTGTGCTCATCACAAGATCTGCTTGGTAGTTTGGTCAATTATTTCACTAATTTGGCAACCGTTAATCAATTCAAATTAATTCAAACCGCCTGGGAAACGGTTTGATTCTCCATATTGTAAAAAACATTAGTGAATAAGTGCATAGTGTGTTAGTGTGCCATTTGGGATGCAACATAAATCATTGGACACCACTAGAAAGGGCTGCTCCCTTATATTGTGCACTATTTAGGGGTATAGGTGCAGGCATTCCAGAACCAGGACTGGATATTACAATAATATTTGGAAATCAGAATGAATATGAAAATGATCCAAATTAAGATTCTAATGCTGTGTTCACACCAGACGAGGCACGAACAAATAAGTCATGCTATTCGCGCATAAATAGACGTGGACATTTTGAGTTTACTCACTTCATTCGTGTGTCAAATTCACTTCACAATAGACACGGATTCGCCACATGGGCAGGACTTCTGTCTGCCTGGTGACTCCAGCTTTGTTGTTAAATGGCTAACGTGGATTTTATTGAGATAGTAGCAGTGCTTTATGTGTTTTAGAAGGCTGAAAAACAGCATAGATTCGTTCAGCGTCATGTCTGAGTCCACTAGATCCTTTCAGAGCTGCACTCAGCTCTGCGAGTTCATTAACTCCAGAAACGTGCCTGGATGATGGAGGCTTTCAACAGACAGTGCTTCAGACTGAGTCAAGCCCAGTTTGATGAACTGTTGTCCCGTGCTGGCAAGAGGATTTCCCCCTCGGGACACCAACAACAGACACTACGTCATAATCACTCTCCTACAAGAGCAAACTCATGATTGGTTAATGCGCCGCACCACAGGATGTCTATTCGAGTCTTTGCATTGGATTAACATGTCAATCACTCACGCTTGACGCTTCATCTGTGTCTGGTGTGAACGCAGCATTACAGTTACTGTGGGTTTACAGTGAATGATAAATATATTGGTGTTGTATAATGTTTAGTTTACTCATGATAATACTGCAAGTTCAATAATAATATTTAATACTGTAGTATCTTTTTTCCTTGTGTTCTTTGATCAGTGGATTTAACACATTGAAAAAATGTTTCTAACATGAACACCCTAATAGATTAACAACAAATGTGGGAGTTTCCATTTTTCATCTGTAAGATCTAAAAAAGTCAACGAAAATTGGAAAAATAAAAGGTATTTTATGCACATATTCAGGTGTTGTATTTTAAAGATGGTAGGAGAAAATAAAGGGTGGTGATGGGAAAGACTACACAGACAGATACAGCTTTTTTAAAGTCATGTTCACTTACAGATATACTAGTTTGGTATCTCCGTGACCTCCTTGCACCTTGATTCTGTACACAGCCCGTTTCTCAGATTAACATATTGCTTGCATTTATTTTTGCAGTGAAATAAAATCAGCGTCAGCGATGTTGGAGTCCAAAGTACCTTCAGGTATGTGGTATGCTATTAGATGGGAGGGAGAGTTCCTAGAACTATTGGCAAAAGAACTAATTTCTTGCTGCGCTTGCACTGGAATGCAATTTTAGTTCGGAATGATTTTAGTTCTAGGAATACCATATCGGGGAACAAAATAAGCTTCAGTACTTCAGTGTCTAGCCCATCACAATAAGAATTACAGTGAAATAAGTTTACACTGATGCCATATGAAAAACTAGCATAGACAAAAAGCTGTGTTTCCACAACTAACTACCTGTTACGAAAGCACCTTTATAGGGATGCTGAAACAAGTGTATCATTAATACCATTTATCTCAGCTAAATTTGTCTTCTCTTAAACACACAATGTTTTGTTGCGTGCAATTCACTATATATCTTGTCTTTATATGCACATTTTTATCTTGTGGTAGCAGTCATTACATTAAATTTGTCTTGTTCCTTGCTCGCAGTGCAGTCATAGCAGAATGACCAAATTAGAATACTCACACGATGCATACGAAAATAGTTCAAGTCCCCAAATTACTTTTTAAGGCAAGGTATTCTTAGTGCCAGTTAGTTTTATACTTAACCTGTGCCTGTAAGATTGACGGCTGGGTTAACAGCCCTGAAAATTGTGCCAGCTTATGTACAGTCTCATTCGCCAGGGCTGGTTTCTCCATGATTACACTTTCACAAAGGTGTATAAAATTTAATATACTTTCAACTGAAATACCAATTTTGGAGCCACATTCATTATTTGAGATCAGTGACACGTTTTAATCAAAGTAAGCTTTACTCACAGCTTTATATTGTGTTGTGTTAGCTGCATAGTTATATAACAGCTCATATATGTCTCTAGACAAACATGTCTTTGGTAGTGTTAATATTTCACTAAATAACTGATATGTGTGTGTGTTTGTGTGTGTGTGTGTGTTTCATCAGATGTATCAGATCTCGGAGAGGAGGAGCTTCCGACTGAAGGAGACTTCGAAGGCCATCAAGAGGCCGTGAATGGAATGCATATTCATAACGGACTGCTGTATACTTGCTCAGGGGATCGCACTATACGCGCTTTCAGCCTGATAGTAAGAGCATCATTCATGATGTTTTATTTTTTCCTAATGAGGGGGTCAAATTTGTAGAAATTGTCTGAAACTTATTTAAAGGGGTCACAAACATCCTTTTTTGTTTCTTTATTTTGTACTGTTCGTGGTGGGGCGCCACAGTGGCGTAGTGGGTAGCACAATCGCCTCACAGCAAGGAGGCCACTGGTTCTAGCCTCGGCTGGGTCAGTTGGCATTTCTGTGTGGAGTTTGCATGTTCTCCCCTGTGGTTGACCCCAGATTAATAAGGGAACTAAGCCGAAAAGAAAATGAATGAATGAATGTTCTATGAGGTCCAGTTATAATAGTAACAAAAAAACTATTTGACTTCCGGCCCTTTCCACTCGAACATGGGTATTTTCAAAGCCACACTTGTTTTCTACACAATTTCACTGTTTGTCCGCATGAAAATGGAGTATCAGGTGACTGAAACCGAAACTGTCTGAAAATGCTGGCAAGGGTTAAGATTTTCCAAAACTCTGGGTACAGTGCGGTCGTGTGGACACTACAACTGGAGTTTTTGCCTCATGATGCCAAGACGACTGGGTTCACACCAAGTCTGCACCCTAATACTTAATTCTTAACTTACTTCAGTTCTCTGTTTGATGTGAACGCTGCATAAAAGTGTCATTATCACCCCCTGTTGGTTTGGCATGTCCTTAACATGTGTCACAGTGCATTTAGGTATTTTCATATGGATGGAGATTAAAAAAAAAAAAAAAGCAGGGAAAACTGTTTTTTAAAATGCCTGTGTATGTGTGGACATGACCTTAGAAACAATTCTGCCCTGTTTTGACCCCCCTCATTGGAATACACCCTTTGACTAGGTGTGGTGGATTGTTGACTGAGAAGTAAAGAGCTACTGGTATGATTGGCTGACAGTTTTGAATATATCGAAAGGACAGCACGGATGTAAACTTCTGCATGCATGTTTGGTTTGTGCTGTGATTTAGGTTAAACACACAGGTACTCAATTCGTATATCAAACGATCTGTAATAACGAAACGATAATGAACATAAAGTTGTTGGACAACAAGTCGGATCCATCGGCTCAAATGTTATCTTTTACTTTCAATCTTTCAAAAAAATCCAGCTATATAAGCCGGATTTGGAGTAGTAAGAAAGTGTAGAGTTTTAAAACTACTGGATGTTTTGTAGTTCAAGGAACTCAGGATGTAGACCAACAAGATGTTTTGTAGTCCAATGACCTTAGGATGTAGTCCAATGACCTCCTATATGTATATCAGTAGATCAAGGGAGTTTTCATTTCTCATTTCATGACCATTTAAATGAATCTATTTAGACATGAAAATGAACTAAAAATGCAGCTTAGAAGCAGGTTTCTAAAAATCTTTGTTGTTGTTTCAGAGCCGGAAGTGTGTGGCTGTGTTTGAAGGTCACAGTAGTAAAGTGAATTGCCTGTTGGTGTCATGTGGAGGAGGACTGCAGCAACGCCTGTACTCTGGATCAAGTGACCAGACCATCCGCTGTTACAGCCTCAAGGTGCTTCGCTTGAGATTGTGTCTTTAAAGAAATTCACACGAGTGCTTTTCTCTCATTTATGCTCGATCAAACGCAATGCTTTTTTTGTTTTTCTACCATGGGACGTGAAAAGTTTTATAAACACTTTTTACAAGGAAGCATGTCATTCCTAAAGGCCTGCTCACACTGCGATTTATTTTATAATCCTAAACGATTGTAGCATGTCAGACTGCACAAACATGTGTCACACTGTAAGAGCTTAGCTGTCATAATGTCAGACTGAACAACAGTGAGACTCGCCAAACTCCCCCGGAGTCATCTACCTGTGACACTTTCACTATTACGCATTCTGAAACGATTCCTCACAGCAAACGTAAACAATCTCAATAAGAAAACCAGGAAGAAAAAAACTATTTTGACATTTTCCTGTGGTCGTTTGAATTGTCGCATGAATTGCGTCATAAGATTTGGCGCTCATATTGGTTCATGGATTGACGCTCATCGCAGCTGTTGTCACACTGCAGGAAAGTGTCTGAAATCTTCTGACACTGCTAGAACTTCATTAGAGGAAAAATTTAATCGCAACAGGGATTAAGCAGCTGTTTGAACATGCCAAACCAATGATCAGAGCCCACAGATTTTAGCCTGGGCTTTCAGGAATCTTTTTAGGATTTCCCAAATTTGTCTCGGATGACAAAATCGTGGCTGAAATCTTACAGTGTGAGCAGAGCTTAACTTAAGTCTTGCAGACAAGTATAGTCAATATGATTGTGTGAAAAAGCATGTAGTGTTTGGATTGATAGTGTTTTAGTATTGATATCCTTTGTTTAATTCATTAAGGTTTTGTTTGTTTTTTGTTTTTCGAATTTTAGATTAAGATGTAATTTTAAAGATTAAATAATAATACCAGCTTGCTTATTTTTATTTTGTTTCATTTATTTGTATTTCACATTCATTTTTTTGTAATATTTACTACTTTAGAAAAGCTGATTTCATTTTTTTTTCCATGGCGGCTTTCTATTTTTGAAAGTAACTTAAATTTACCTTTTTTTTAATTTACATTAAACGGACATTAAAGCTGCCCGAGTAAAAAGATCGTAAAAAGATCGCGATCTCGATTCGACCTTATACGCGATCTTAATATAGCTTTTCTTCAATTCAGCCAATAATAATTTCAAGGTCAGGAGAGAAGTGTAAAGGCAGTCGCACAAGTCTTCACAGCAACATGGACACCTCTAAATGGCGTTAAAAGTGCCACATACTGTATTTATAAGGTATAATTCACCCAAAAATATCATATCTGTCTTAATGTAATGATGTATTCGCAGTCGCGAAGTGAGTGTGAGCTGACGCACTGTTTGTTTACTACCGGGAGAATGCCCACTTGCACGCCAATGTCTACTCTAGTGAACAAAACCTGCAGCTAATAAAGTTGTAAATAATGTTCAGTTTGTTGCACAGATCAATCGTTTAGAAGTGAAACTGGTGCGCACATTATTCAATTCAATTCATCTTTATTTGTATAGCGCTTTTACAATGTAGATTGTGTCAAAGCAGCTTCTCATGCATTATAAAAAACTGAAACAGTGTCAGTCCAGATTTCAGTGTTGAAGTTGGGTTTAGTTCAGTTCAGTGTTGTTTAATATTCACTACTGAGAGTCCAAACACTGAAGAGTAATCCATCGATGCACAGCCCTACAAGTTCCGCACCATGCAAATGTAAATGATCATATCGGATTTTAGAGTTATGATTACGACAAGCGTTTGTCAAGCATGTGTTTTTTTATTTTTTTTTATAGCGTACACAAAGTGTTGTGCATGAAAATAAATGTTTACCAGTGTCTGGTACTCTAGCCTATATAACGTTGAATATAATGCAAGAGGCAACCTGATAGACAAATGTTTCATTTTACCAGTAAAAATAAAGGTCTAATAAAGACAAGCATATGTGTCAAACATCATAATTCAACATTAGAATTATGAATAGTTGTTTTCTGTATGTAATCACGTTACTGTGAATTAAAAACCAGGACATATTTAAAGTCTGTTCAAATCAACCATTCCAAGTTTATACAAAATGTAGCATTTTAACCAACAGTAGATCTACACATAGACCTAATATTAAAAGTGTTGTTTTACCATATGTTTGAGAATAGCAGTAATAATAATAGCCTATTCATATTAAACTTTATTTTACATCTACAGAATCATCGTGGTTCGTGAAAAGATTGTGATTCTCATTTTAGCCAGAATCGTGCAGATCTAACAGACATTTATATTTTATTTCAATCCTTCAAAAAAACATAATAAAAAGAAGTTTTAGGAAACCGTTTGAGATTTTTATAATATTTTATGGATTGTTTATTGTTGGTTTTTTTAAAGTTACTATTATAAACCTTTTTATTATAGAAAAGTGTCATTTATAATGTAAGTAATGTATTAGTAGTATAAATTATTTTGTTTGTTTTTACCATTAAATAGCCAGAGAATCTAACACGGCAACACTCACTTCTCATATTTTATTTCAGCTTTATTTTAATTAAATGTTTCAATCTATACATTTTCATGCCTTCCCATAAGATTGTAAGTATGACAAGCATTTCTATTTTCTCCTCAGACCAAAGAGTGTGTAGAGCAGCTGTCTCTGCCAGATCGAGTGCTCTGTCTCCATAATCGCTGGAAAATTCTCTATGTCGGTCTGGCCAATGGCTCAGTGATCACTCTCAGTCTTCGGGTATTAAGTGTTCTAATATAAGCTTCTTTTAGAAAAAGAGAAGCCGACAGCCTGTTGTGTGTTTTGGTTTCTGGGTTAACATTTCTCTCATCTCCTTCAGAACAATAAGCAGCTGGATGTGTTCGAGTGTCACGGCCCGCGGGCTGTAAGTTGTCTGGCAACAGCTCAGGAAGGCGCTCGTCGTATCCTGCTGGTGGGCTCTTATGACACCACCATCAGTGTTAGAGATGCCAAGAGTGGCCTGCTGCTGCGAACGCTGGAGGGACACACCAAAACGGTGCTCTGTATGAAGGTTTGTGGACGATTATACTTTTCTTGTTGATTGTGTTTAAAGTTTTGAGATGTAAAGGTATAAAGATTTAATTTCATAATTTTAGTGACCAACATTTCCATGGTTATCGTTATCACTGGTTCGTTAAAACCAGCTGAAAACGTTCAAAAAGAAATCTCTCACACACTTGAGACATTTTACCAAGTTTTGTATCTGAAACAACAATTGTTTTTTTTGTTTTTTTCTGACCAGCAACATTAACATGGATTACAGGGGTATTATGGATTTGTTTACTTATGTGTGTGTTGTTTCATGTACATATATTTTAATAAACTACTTTACAAAGATCCATGTTTATGTTGTTTGTCACAAAACTAAATATAGCTGATTTATAAAAGACAAAATCCCCCAAAAGGGGTTGTGCGATTTTATGAATATATCTCATTGAAATTTTGTCTGACTGATATTACAATTAAAATGGTGATTATTTCAATAGTGTGCACTGCGCAGCACAACAAGCGGAATATGACATACCTAAACTGTGCATGTGTGTGTGTGTGTGTGTGTGTGTATATATATATATATATATATATATATATATATATATATATATATATATATATATATATATATATATACAGTATGTCACAAAAGTGAGTACACCCCTCACATTTCTGCAAATATTTATTTATATCTTTTCATAGGACAACACTGCAGAAGTGACTCTTTGACACAATGAAAAGGAGTCAGTGTAGAGTTAGTTTAGCAGTGTAAATTTAGTGTCCCTTCAAAAAAACTAAAAATACGGCCAATAATAGCTGAACCCCTGGCAACAAAAGTGAGTACACCCCTAAGAAAAAAATAGAAAAGTTAATATTTTGTGTGGCCACCATCATTTTCCAGCACGGCTTTAATTCTGTTAGACATGGAGTTGACCAGAGCTTCACAGGTTGCCACTGGAATCCTCTTCCACTCCTCCATCACAACATCACCAAGGTGGTGGACATTTGACACCTAGTGCTCCTCCACCTTCCTTTTCAGGATGCCCCAGAGGTGTTTTAAGGGGTTTAGGTCTGGAGACATGGTTGGCCAGTCCATCACCTTTACCCTGAGTCCCTTTAGCAAGCCAGTGAGGTGTATTTGGGGTCATTATCATCCTGAAACACTGCTTTATGGCCCAGTTTCCGGAAGAAAGGGATCATGCTCTGCTTTAGTATGTCACAGTACTTGTCAGAATTCATGTTTTCCTCATTGAATTGTAGCTTCCCAATGCCAGCAGCACTCATGCAGTCCCACATGATGACACTCCCACCACCATGTTTAATGATAGACAAGACACACTTTTGTTTTTGTACTTCTCACCTGGTTGCCACCACACACGCTTGACACTATCTGAACCAAATAGGTTTATCTTGGTCTCATCAGACCACAGGACATGGTACCAGTCATCCTGGTCCTTAGTTTGAATGTCTGCGGCAAATTGTTTGCGAGCTTTCTTGTGCATCTTTAGAAGAGGCTTCCTTTGAGGACAACCATGCAGACCAATTTGGTGCAGTGTGCGGCGTACGGTCTGAGCACTGACAGGCTGACCCCCCATCCCTTCAATACCTGAAGCAGTGCTGGAAGCACTTATCCGTCTTTTTTCAAAGACAATCTTTGGATGTGACGCTCAGAACGTGCACTCAGCTTCCTTGGCTGACCATGGCGAGGCGTGTTCTGAGAAGAACCTGTCCTCTTAAAGCATTGAATGGCCTTGGCTGCAGCACAGTTTCAGAGTGTTGGCTATCTTCTTATAGCCTAGGCTTTATGTAAAGTAACAATTTGTTTTTTCAGGTCTTCTGAGAGTTGTTTGTCATGAGATGCCATTCATAAAAAAATTAACTAATTAATCACACTTTTGTTTGTGATTAATCATGATTAATCACGAAAAGCCGCATTTATTACAGAAATAAAAACACAGGCATGTAAGTGCCATTTGAATTTTAAAACAATCAATGCCAATAACAAACAAAAATTATTTCCATGTTGGATTCTAAGTGAACTACAAAAAAATCCAAAATACAGGCTTTGCAAATATGGAAATTGGAAGAAAATAATAATAATAATAAAGTATTGAATACAAACAATTGTATTCATTGTAAAGTTGTATGTACTCGTTACATAAACGCACTGAATCGCACCTAAGCAGCGTTTAGCGCACGAGAGAATCTGCGCTTGAGCATGGTATATTTTAGGGCGTGTAAGAAGGTTTGTGCTTGAACAGAGGAAATCGGCGCGCAAACAAAGAGATCGGCATGCTCGTATTACATGAATGAGATCTTGTAATACTGCGCTCACGACATTTGTCATTAAAATAACACCATAGGTAGTTGGGAGACCTGTGCCTGCCGCCAAAGCTGGAAAAAATCCTAGAGGAAACACAAATCCATGCAAATGTCAACCTTGCCATGAAAAAAATATCTTTTTTTTTTTTTTTGCAAAAAATATTGAATATCGTGTTAAAAATATTGTGCCAATTTCACATTTGTCACATCCATAATGAAGAGACGTCACATCCATAATGGAGCTTTATTCTCATAAATGCAAAAAAAAAAAGTAAAATAAAATAAAATCAATCGTTTGTGTTCTATAGTGAGCAATTTTTATCCTTTTGATTAGCATTATTTCTTTTGGGTTGTGCAGTTTAATTCACAGAATTTCTACAAAGTATGTTGTATACTGTAAACTCGCTAACTTTTTTCCTCACATCCATAACGCATTTAAAATATAAAAAATTCTGATATCAAAAATATATAAAAAATGTTTACAGAGTGCTTTTTTTTTTCTGTCTCCGTGAACATATAATGTAAAAATATATTTTCTCTGTGAATTGATGTTTGGAGAACGGCATAAAGAAAGCCATCAAACTGAAGAAAGAAGAAGCAATTGGTCAGGCTTTGATTGAGGTTTACTACATCAACCTTTTTTTTTTTGTGGATTAACTTGCGCAAATTGTTTAATTGTTCGCCTAAAATAAACAATAAAGAAACGCTAGAAAAGTAGTTTCATTTAACTCGGATTTAAAGGACTTTAAGAAGACGCTAAGCTTCATCTGCTGCTTCTCTGCAGGTGGTGAATGATTTGGTGTTCAGTGGCTCGAGTGACCAGTCTGTACATGCACACAACATTCACGTGAGTACATCAGGGGTCTCAGTCACAAATTGTATTGTATCTTTTACGTTCAATTCACTTTTATGTCTATGGATCTGCAGACAGGAGAACTGGTGAGGATCTATAAGGGCCATAGTCATGCTGTCACTGTGGTGGCCATATTGGGAAAGGTGATGGTCACCGCATGTCTGGACAAACTGGTTCGTGTGTACGAGCTCCAGGTATGAATGACACATTTAATGATAACTAGCAGCTTAACTATGGCTAAAAAATACACTTTAATTAAAGATATTTTAATCAAGATTTTTTCCCCATTATTTTCAGTGAAGTGAAGTACATTTTTTTACCTTTTCTCATTACTATAGTAAACCCTGCTGGTCACTTTTATTATTCCTGTTATTTTCAGCTAGGGAAGTTTATTTATAAACTAATTTTGAGAGGATCACGGGCTTATGATTGCTTGCAGCTGGTCCTGCATTATTCAATTTATGATTCACCAATAAGACAATTCCAAAGCCACTATAAATACCCTGAGTTCCATATCACAGCCGATTTCATTTTGAAGAATCCCCCCTTCCACTCCTACTCCTCCTCCTTTCGTAGATGGGTGGCACAGTGGGCCAGTGGTTAGCACTGTTGCCTCACAGCAAGAACGTCACTGGTTCTAGTCCTTACCAAGCCAGCTGACATTTTAGTGTGGAGTTTACACGCTCTCTCCGTGCTCACGTGGGTTTCCTCCCACCGTCCAAAAACTTGCAACCTACGTCAGTTGACTAAACCAAATCTGCACCCTAGACATGCTCCTAGTACATAGTTATCTCTTAAGAGCAATCACTATCTGTTCATTAGCTACTACTGCAGGGGAGTTCTCGAGATCTACCTGAGCTCAAACTCCCCTCTTGCTTTGCAAACGAGAGGGAGCCCCGGGCTCGAGGATCTCATGAGCTCAGGGCTCTTTCCCGGGACAGTGTGCCAAACACGCTTTATAATCAATCATCAGCTAAGTGTGAACTCTTGAAAACTGTAACATGGTATTTGATCTCATTACAGTACATCTCACTGTTATTGTCATTTAAAAAGAAAAAGAAAAAAGTCACTTGCTTTACCTTATTAAATTTGTCATTAACAAAATAAATATATTACATGTTTTTGTTTTTTAATTAGGAATGAGAAACTATCAAACTAATGTTAACACTGAAAAAGCATGTAAACATCATATAGAAATACTGTATACATTATATAATCAGTAATAAAATCACACTGGTACTGTTAAACAGCATGTGTTTTTCCTAAAATCATGACAAAAGCTACTTCTCCATGTTTGTGTGATTAAATGCAATTTTAGTTGAAATGAATGGTTGATTTTCTTCTGGTTTGGTGAGAATCACTGTGTTGTTGGATTACACTGGAAGTGTATTTGTTTTTGCTACGAACTCTTTATGATACTGACCACATTTTCTGGTGGTTCCAGTCCCATGACAGACTTCAAGTCTATGGAGGACATTCAGACATGGTGATGTGTATGGTGATCCACAAGAGCATGGTGAGCACATCAAAAAACAGCCTACTCCGATAACAGAAACTATACAGACTTACAGACATTTATTATTTGAATATAAGTTTATAAAACTGTGGTGACATATACTTGTCTGTTGCAGATCTACACAGGCTGCTATGACGGGAGCGTAAAAGCTGTCAGACTGAACCTGATTCAGAACCACCGCTGCTGGGTAAGACTTCTGAATGTATTAAGTGGCTGTATTGTGTTGACAATGTATTGACTTCGAAGAATGATGTAATTTCAAACTAAATTGGCCGATATGAAGTTCTTTTGTTTGTTTTGCTTGAGTTTGTTTCTGCCATTGGAAACAGCTCACCAAAGGCATTTAGTTTTGACTTCTATACACCTTTGCACTACCATTGGTCCGTGGCCATTACAGTCAGTTGGTGTGTTCTGGAAATCCACCTTTTTTGACTTGCTATTATTTCCAATGCCCCCCAGTCGTTTGTCATTCCACAGGGGTCAAACAGGAGAACAGCATCCAAATCTTGTTGCACCACATATTTTCTATGTGTTTCGCACACTGCACCATTCAATGTCTGTTCAACGCAATCGTCTCTGAGCCACTTTTGTTGCGTTTCGCATTACATGCAAGCAGCGCAAGTGTTTAAAAACAACGTGACATCACTCTCAGCCTTTTCAAAGTTCTTTTCGTCCTCAAACGAAGAATAAAAAGAACTTCACTTGAAGTATACTGGGGCCTTAACAGTCAGGCAGAAAGTTTCCTGATGCCAATCTGCATGACTCTTGACAGTGGCACGGCTGTACTCTCATCTTCGGGGTGATGGAGCACCTGCAGCAGCACCTGCTGAATGATCACACCAGCCCAGCACAGCAGACCTTCAAATGCCGATGGAGGAACTGCGACACCTTCTTCACCACCCGCAACAGCTCCAAAGAGGTGAGCCTGCCTTCCCATTCTCCTAATTAAGAGGCCGATCACAAGGAATGCACTTTTCCATTCTGAAAACAGAACTTCAAGAGGACTGTGATTTTTATTTATTTTCTATACAATGGCTGAATCAGCTGCATATTGTGCGCATGAGCTGCTGTTGATATTGTTGGAATTATAATATTTAATAATATTGGGATATTCATGATTTGATGAAGTCATACAGCTTCGAATAACTTAAAATAGCGATCATTCAATTCAATTCACCTTTATTTCTATTGCGCTTTTACAAAGTAGATTGTGCCAAAGCAGCTTCACAAAGAAGGTTCTAGTAAACTGAAACAGTGTCAGTCCAGTTTTCAGAGTTGGAGTTCAGTTTAGTTCAGTTCGGTGTGGTTTAATATTCACTACTGAGAGTCCAAACACTGAAGAGTAATCCATCGATGCGCAGCTCTACAAGTCCCGAACCATGCAAGCCAATCATAAGTCTCCATCTTTAAAAGTCTCCATAGTCGTCACAACGTCACCTCAAGGAAACCCCGCCTCTGCTTTCATTTGATTGGAAAATGAAAAAGACGCGACTGACGTAACGCACTTTGTCCATTCAGAGTTATTATTCAACTGCGGGTGCACATTCGAGGCGCAGCAGGCGGTTGAAACGTGACTCATGTAGGGCACATAAACAGCATGGAAAACGTTCGCTGCCATTAGAAAACCATTCAATAGCAAAAAGTGGTTTGGTGTGATCAGCCCCTTGCTACAGAAGTCCAAAGAGGCCATGCATTAAATTATTTTTTCTCTCTTGTTATGTCGTGATCACGACTTAATTATCTCGTGATCTCGACATAACAACTAATTTTCTCGTGATCTCGACATAACAAAAAGTTTATATTTATGTATTTATTATTATTATTATTATTAATAATAATAATAATAATATCTGGGAGAGAATAGCCTAGCTGCAGACGCATTCGTGTAACATGTTAAAGGCGTTCAAAACAGCGATTAATATTATGAGCACAAACGCACGTGATTAATGTACATTCATGATTATATTCATGTATATGATTATATACCATTATTTACAATAATATTCCCTCAACTGTTACCATTTTAAAGCAACTCTATATGGTGCAAAATAAGTTGCTGCATGTAAGAGTTAAACTATGAAGAATGATGAAGATCCTGCTTTTGCTTTAATCCTTTCCACAAGTTATTTACAATTAATTTAAAATTGCGCCATATAGAGTTGCTTTAAAATGGTAACAGTTGAGAGAATATTGTTGCAAATAATGATATATAGAGTCATACTTGAATATAATCATGAATGTACATTAATCATGCGCACGAGCATTTGCGCTCATATTATCGCTGTTCTGAACACCTTTAACAAGATGCAAGAATGCGCGTCTGCAGCTAGGCTATTCTGTCCTTGGCCAGACATTGGCCAGATATTATTATTATTATTAATAATAATAACAATAATAATAATAATAAATACATCAATAAATAAAAACAAAAAATAAGTCGTGATGACGACATAACAACTTTTTGTTATGTCGAGATCACGAGAAAATGATGCCGTTATCACGAGAAAATAACTTTTGGTAACACTTTATAATAACTACACACTATGAATCATTTATTAAGCATTAGTAAATAGTGAATTCATTATTTGTTAAGCATTAACTCTGCATTAATAAACGTTAATAAGCAGTTTATACCTGCAGCTACAAATGCTCTATTCTTGACTTATAAGTACATTTATAATGTGCTTAATAATTGTGTTTTCATCATTTGTTACTGATTAATTTTTCATGATTAAGTTACGTATCGCATTATTTACAAACCATTTGTATATAAAAGTAGTTGGTGGTTTTTAAAATCATTCAGAATGAGTTAGTAAACGATTAATAAACTATTAAAATCAAGATTAGATTAGATTAGATTCAACTTTATTGTCATTACACATGTACAAGTACAAAGCAACGAAATGCAGTAACATACATACAACGTTTATATATTCTGTTATTCAGGCGTATATTATTGATTACTATGTATGTTAGTAAATGCTTTAACTCAACTTCATCCCGTTTTGTGACCTGATCTAAAGTGAGGACTATTCATGCTTTAAAAATCTCTTATAAATCATTATTAAAGGCTTAATATCAAATGAACAATAATCTTAGCAATCCTGTCTGAAAAATGAAATTACTGTAAAGTTTAAACATTGCTGAATAACAGGTGTGTCAAAATGTGACATAAAATTGGTTAAAAAAAACGACAATATAATTTAACAGTAGATTTTGATACATCATTTTAAAGTTATTTAGCGATGTTTAAACTGTACAGTCATTTTATTTTAGATCAGGTTGCAATGATTTAGTTTTCATTTGATACATTTGATTTCATGTGATACAGTTTCATTGTGTACAGTTAAAGTCCTTAACGAAGTATGAAAGTACAATTATTAAGCACATTATAAATGTACTTATAAGTCAAGAATAGAGTAGAGAACTGCTTACTAAAGTTTATTAATGCAGAGTTAATGCTTAACAAATAATGAATTCACTATTTACTAATGCTTAATAAATTATTCATAGTGTGTAGTTATTATAAAGTGTTACCCAACTTTTTGTTATGTCGAGATCACAAGAAAATTTGTTATGTTGAGGTCACGACATAACAAGAGAGAAAAAATAATTTAATGCATGGCCTCTTAGGACTTCCGTATCTAGGGGATTAGGATTAGTGGTTGACGAATATAAGTTTTTTTAAAGGCCAATATTATGTTTTGTAATTCTAAAATACTATTTCGGTGGTCATTAATTGACTTTTGACTCTTGTGTTTGTAGGCAGTGCATTGTCACATGCAGAAACATGCTGAGGACGACAGTAAAATGGAGCCATGAGGGGCCAAAGGAATATCGGACATAACCTGCTCTTTTCCCATATTGGGAATGTCTCATTCAGCCTTCACCAGAGGAGCCCTTTTCATGGGTATATTTTTATACGAACCATCAGATACCAACAACTGCCTCTTAGATGACGCCAAGTTAATCGGTTATGGGATGTTTTAATATCTGGAAATTGTTTTAATATAGAAGAAAAACAAATAATATGTTGAAGTGTAATTTCAGACAAAAAGCTCTCTAAGCGGATGTGTTTTGTTGGTATTTTGATGAGAGGAAGTCCTCTTTCACTTCTTTCCGAAGTGTAAAATATGCTCAATTCTTTTATACTGATGTGGCATTGCTCTGATTGAACGGATTGATTTCTGTATCAGACAAACACTCTCATCTGATTATACACCGTATCGTCAGCTCTGAGATTTACTGACCAAATAAAGACAGAGAAACTGTGAGAAACGTTTGGGTACCGGGCCAGCAATAGAGGTGCGGCAGCTCCCTCAGCAAACACACGCAGTTTTTCATTCACTATTGTGTGTGCGGTATGAGTTTAGAGATCTTCTGATGTGTGATTTAAGAGGCTTGTCTTGTCGAGCAACCAGATTTTAGCAGGTTTATAACCCAGAGTGATCTGAATCACATTTATAAGCGGTGTGAATTTAGAATCAAATGTGGATTGTGCTTCAATGTGAATGGTCAGACTGGGTCTTAATTTGTTGTTCCTCATCATTCATTTGGTTTGGTAACAAATGCAGCAGGTAACGCACGTGAAACACAGTGCGATCTGAATTGTATCCATATGTGGGGTAAATTTAGTGCCAGGCTGGATTGTGTTGTAAGGCGAGATTGCAGTTCAAATCGTTTACCTTATCACATTCACATGTGGTGTGAAATCCGAATCAAATCTGCATTGTGTTTCAGTGTGAAGAGTTGGATTGGTTTTCAAATACTTTTTCTCATTCGTAGCTTCCATTTCATATGAAACCCAATGTGATCTGAATCACATTCAGTGTGAATGGTAATATTGAATTTGAATTAGTTTTTCCTCATCGTTCAGAAGACTTCTTTTAGTGTGGAAACAATGCAGCTTACACACTCACACGAAGCACAGTGTGAACTCAACTACATCTATGAGTGGTGTGAAATCAGAATCAGCCTAGATTGTGTTTCAGTGTGAATGGTCAGACTGAATTTGAAATAATTGCTATCATCAGTCAGATTTTTTTGTTTTATAACCATGCAAATTACAAATTTGCCCAAAACCCAATGTGAATCTGAGTTGTTCTAATGTGAAAGGTCAGACAGGATTTAAATAGTTTTTCTGATCACTTTTATATTGTGTGTCAAATCAGAATCCAAATAGCATTGTTCTAATGTGAAGGGTCAAACAAAATTTCAGATAGTTTTTCTTATTATTCATATAGTATGAACCAGGTTTTGTTTTAGTGAATTACCAATTCATTCGAATACTGAAGATTGTGTTTCAGTGTGAATGGTCATATTGAATTTGATTAATATTTCCTCATCATTCTTAAGGCCTCTTTGTGGTGAGGTAACAATTCAGTTTACAAACTCGGATGAAACAGTGTGATCTGCATTACATCCATATGTGGTGTGAAATCA
>CAIGQQ010001431.1:2251840-2272900 GCA_903798035.1 Danio albolineatus | reverse complement strand
TTAATACTTTGCTAGCATGTTTCTAGCATGATTTAACACTTTGCTATAATTTTTCAGCATGACTTAATGCTTTGTTACTATGATTTTAGCATGATTTAACACTTTGCTAACATTTGTAGTATGGTTTAACACTTTGCTAGCATGTTTCTAGCATTATTAAACAATTTGTTACTGAAGTATGATTTAACAATTTGCTAGATTATCTAGCATGATTTTAAACGACTGTCAGCATTTTTCAAGTATTGTTTAGCACGTTGTCAAGAAGAAGAATAAATCGCAAAGGAGTATAATGGCTTTCTCAAGCCAGCAAAATGAAACAGCAGGAAATGAATGATAAATGTAGTAGACTGAGGAAGCTCACATCAATGGAGCAGCCCATGAGCGAGCCTCTCTCCAGAGCTTTCTGCATGATCTTATACAGCTCTTTGGGCGCCTCCTTCATCTCATAGAATTCAGTCACTCCACCTGTGAAGTCCTCCATTCCCTCGGCTGTGTTTCCACCCTTCAGAGCCTCATAGGAACCATGAAGCCTGAACAGGAAAGTGAAAGTTAAGTGAAATAGGAATTGCTGCTGTACTTACATTATTGTATAGTTTATTTGAATTTAATCCTGTTTTTAAAACAATTTAGCTAATGCTAAACAATAAGATCTGAAATGTTAGATGAGGAATGATATTTTGGATAAGTGACATCTTGAAAATCACACTGACAATTATTCACAACCCTCAAATGATCTTATTGAAGTGTAAGTATCCTTTTGTTAGCCCAACGACGAAGCTAACAGCATGGTTGAAGTTAAATGCATGTAAGTCTTTTAGCACATGTAAAAAGAAATATTTACTTATGAAAACATATTTTGATTAGTTTCCAACTCCGAATTTAATCTGACTCCAATTTAGTTTAATTTGAATGCTCATACTTAAAGAGAGTTTGATTTAGCCACTAGATTATATCATTTTAAGTCAGTGATTGTCAGGAAATATGATAGTTTAAACAAGAATTGTATTTATTTTACAGGCAAAGATTTTCATTTCGATTCACATAATTATACACGATAAGCCAATTCAGATTGTATAACAGAGTTAAAGATTAATACCTGACCATGTAAAAAGACATTGCAACTTACAAGCTCCGGGACAGAACCCAGAAACTTGTAAGTTGCAGCGGGGTCTTCTGCCTACAGAATCCGCTGGCCCAAGAAACGTCTTAACCTTAAGTACCCGGCAGGGCGTCACAGTGACCCACGCCTAGTGCATTGATGTGTTAATAATCTCTGGAGGGGGAGCATCTGGCAGAGATTTCATCAGAGTTAAAACCAAATTCAACAAATACCAGTGAAATAGTATAATGACCTTAAAACCACTTTACCAATCACACAGAGACATTTAAAATGATACCAAACATGAATATATATACCAAGTTAAAACCTTGAACCTTTTATGTGAGATGTGAATGGTTTACTCTGATGGAGCAAGGACATACAGTCAGGAAGATAAATTCAGGATGATTTGAATAAAACAGTTGAACAGTTGGTTTTCTGATCTTCTTAGATTAGCCAGTTCATTGCCTTAATGCCAGACCATTCTCATGGTCTGTTCTCGTGGAATTCCATAACCATCCTCAGGGTTTATTATCATGGAGAGACATAGCCAATTCTTACAGTAGGATATTTCACCTACACCATCAAATTTTAATGTCGCAGTTCACCTTTTCATGAATATGTGACAATATTGTGCACTAATATGAAGCCAATGCTTAATTTTTATGAAGATTCTGCATAGACTATAAGCAACTACACGTCTTCTATTAGCGATGAGATTATCAGTAGACTGTCTGCTAGCTAACTTTGCGAGTACATCAACTTAATCATACCATGGCTGGAGAAGGCACAATGATATTAAGAAGCGATCTTACCTAACTGGTGACTATTTTTAGGCAGGCACTACTTAATATCATTGCACCTGCTGCAGCCGTGGTAGGCAGCAAAGTTCCTTGATTATTACGTCAGAATGAGAGTATAGTTTTCAGCCATATATTTAGCTTAATTTTCATTTTCTGTCAGTCTTAGTACACAGTGAGACTACAGAACTGTCAACTTTACATAGGAAAATTATTGAAACTCTTTTTTGAGTGAGATGCTAATGGTCTAATCCGATTCAATGATCTATGCTAAGCTAAGCTAAGCTAAGCTAAAAGTGCTTCCACCAGACACGAAGATCGGCTGAATGGATTTAAAAATAGTAAAATAGTTTAACTTTAGTGTTCCTTTAAAATCAACCACGATAACAAAACGGCCTAAATATCACCCACAGGCACTCACTTAGCGTAAGCCTTTTCCAGAAGAGCGCTCCAGAACTCGTTCCTCTCGGCAGATTTGGTGAACACCAGCTGGTTGTTGAAGGTGGGAATGCGGTCATCGACCACAACATCCACCCAATCCCCATATCGCCAGAACTAAGCAGACAAACCAGCAGAGAAAAACATAGAAATCAACTTTAACGCAGAGGTCAATTCGGACACCAATTTTACTCAACGGCACCAACCTGGAAATGGAAAATTCCAGCATATTGATCGGAGAAGCTCTGCTCTTGAGGAATAACACGATACAGCAGCTTGTCATTCAGAGTCAGACAGGCAATGGCTGCAAGCAACCAGCAGTCACCTAGAATGCATAGAAAATAGTATTTCACATTACATTCATTTTAAGTGTACTGTAAATATAGAGCTATTACAGTAAAATAGAAGCATACACTGCTGAGCTCAGCATTTTCAGACTGTCCAGGGAAACATGCCAGCTTGGTAATCTACTCTATGTATAAGCAAGCTTTGTGATTTTAGTCTCTTTTATGGCTCATGTGGGGTCAAAACAATAGGCAGAGCTGCTAGTCGGATTCCCTTCCAACAGAGTAAACACAATATGAAGGGGTCCCTCCAGTAAATGGGGGCCAGAGAGAGGTGCTCACTGCCATATAGCTGCAATGCAACCCTAAACTACTGCCTATACATTGAGGTAAACAGTCGGGAACATTATGTTAGTGTTCAGGGTCCATATTTCAAAGTCAAAACGATACACTTACATACATATACAATTGAAGTCAGAATTATCAGCCCCCCCTCTGTGTATTTATTACCCCAATTTCTGCTTAACGGACAGATGGACACATTTCTAAACATGATAGTTTTCATAACTAATTTCTTTTATTTTTGTCATGATGACAGTACATAATATTTGATTAGATATTTGTCAAGATACTAGTATTCAGCTTAAAGTCATATTTAAAGGCTTAACTAGGTTAATTAGGCAAGTTAGGGTAATTAGGCAAGTTTTTGTATTACAGTGGTTTGTTCTGTTGACAATGGGGAATAATGCTGCTTAAGGGGGTGAATAATATTGACCTTAAAATGCTTTAGAAAAAAAATAAAACTGCTTTTATTCTAGCAGAACTAAAACAAATCAGACTTTCTCTAGAAGAAAAAATATTATAGGAAATACTGTGAAAAAATTCCTTGCTCTGTTAAACATCATTTGGAAAATAAAATCACAGGAGAGCTAATAATTCTGACCTCAACTGTACTTCTTCTACATTATGTTAGAAGCTATTTGTTAGAATTCTATATTGAAGGCTATTAAGATTTGTTGGCATGTTTGCATCAAGCCCAACAATGAATTACTGTAATTTCAAGAGTTCACACTTAGCTGATGATTAATTATAAAGCGTGATTGGCATGCTGTCCTGGGAGAGAGCCCTGAGCTCATAAGATCCTCGAGCCCGGGGCTCCCTCTTGTTTGCAGGTTGAGAGGGGAGTTTGAGCTCAGGTAGATCTCGAGAACTCCCCTGCTGTTTGATGCTAGTGTGCAATTAGGCATTGCTATTAAGGCTGTGTGGTTAATCGCAATCGAATCACAATCTAGATTTGAATCATTGTGATTAGCTAATCGCAAGAAGCTGCGATATGAAATATATATATTATATGATTTCCCCCGCCCAGAGCAAATGCTTGACTGCCGTCTGTGTGTGACAGTCTCACTAGCCAATTGAGTGAGTACACTTTCATTCTGCCCAATCAGAATTGCGCAACCGAACTATGCGGAACGCGCACAATAAAACAAACAAACAAGAAAGCGCGGACAAGTGAGATGATGCTTTCTGCTGCTTCAGAAGCATTAATAGACAAATTCATATCAAAGAAAAACAGCACGTCGGTAATATGGGAATACTTTGATTTCAAAGTCACAGACACTGAACAAACACAGGTTATTTTTTAAAGCTGTCGCATAATTGTTGCCAGCAAGAGGAAATACAACAACCAGCACCAATAAAAGCACCACTGGCGGCAATATGAGGAGTGTCATGCTAAAAAGTCAACAATAAGTATTGCCTGTGACACTCAATCTAGTAGCTAGCAACAGCAAACTACAATTTCAGAGTTGTTTGCAGCTGTTACGCCACATGAAAGAACTTCTCGAAGGCACCAGGTAACTAACGCCACAACTCACTAGTGTCTGCTCGAGAGAAATATAAGTGTTTAATTTCTAAATATTTATAAACAAATTTGAATAAAAGTTGTGGTCACACTTTATTTTGATAGTCCGCTTGTGGAATTTAAGTTACATTGCAACTAATTCTGATTTGATTATAAGTTGACTGTTAGATTGGGGTTAGGGTTGGGGTTAGTGTAAGTTGACATGTACTTGCAAAGTTTCTTAAATGTCTGTTGAATGTTAGTATCAACAGATATTAAGTAGACAGTCTACTTACTGTATACTCAAATGGACCATAGAATAAAGTGTTACCAAGTTGTAGTTTGTTAATATCTCATCAGTTTCTTTTTTTTAACTAACACTCACTGCATTTTAGCAATAAGAACCCATGGTACAGAATATTAAGCTGAAGCTTGACTACAAAATTAAAGCGCAAAATTAAATCGAAATCGCAATATCTGTCAAAACAATCACAATTAGATATTTGCCTCAAATCACACAGCCCTAATTGCTATAAAGATATAACTAGGCATGGGCTGGTATGACATTCTGACAGGTATGATAACCTTGGATAAAATTATGATGGCTTTACGGTTTTTATTGTGATTACTGCTCTACAATATATCCTTTTTAAATGTCTGGATAAAAACAAAAACATTTTCCTCCTTTGAACACAATATATTTTATTTTGAGAAACATTTAAAGTATTTTGGAGCAGTACAACATAATTCAAGTAATCCTTGACTTCTGCTGTCTTCATTAGTTTCAATAACAGATTTCTTTACATTTTAAAACGGCATCTTTGGAGATCTTTTCAGCTGGAGATACGGTTGTCTTAAAAAAAAAAAACAGAAATAAAAAAAAATCTCACACATACCTTAGGAACGGTATAGCAGAAAATTTGGGCGGTTTTAAAACCTTGATTTTTGGTATACCTTGAAAACAGTTATCATCCCATGCATAGATCTAACTACTTACTAGGAGCACGTCTATAGTGCCGATTTAGATTAGTCATTTAACTTAAGTTGTATGCTTTTGGATGGTGGGAGGAAACTGGGGGACCCGGGGGGAACCTGTGGGGCAACAGTGCTAACCACTGAGCCACCCATCTAGGAAAGGAGAAGGAGTAGGGGAGGAACGGGGGGATTCTTCAAAACGAAGATGACAACGGTATGGAACTTCGGTTATTTATGAAGACTTAGGAACCGTCTGATTTGTGAATAATAAATAAAAAAGCATGTGATCCTCTCGTCCTTACTCTCTTAAATGTAATGTACTCACACCATAAATTGATATATATTTTCATTTAATGCATTGTTCACTCATGAACCGGTATTCTCCACGCAATGTGTCTTCTCACACCGTTTAAGCGAAGGCTGCAGATTAAAAAAAGACTTTCATTTTACGCAAAAAGATTGATTTTATATTTGAATAGTTAATTACTAACACCTATTCAGCAGTTTAGGGACTTTACCCAAGCACTTTTCAAAAACTGCATTAAAAATCAAACAATTTCAAGGATTTTTGAGCACCCGTATACGAACCATATAATGCGTTGAAAAGATAATCTTACCCAGATCTCCCTGGCAGATATCAGTCCTGCTAGCGCCTCCGACAATGAACTGTGGGTTTTCGCAGATCTCCTGCAGGACACACATATAGTATCATTAGAGCGTTGGTTTATTACTGATTCAGACTCTCTCATGTTCACTGATGTTTTGGAAAAATGAATAAATAGATGGACAGACAGATGAGTTGTAGGGAAAGATGTAACAAGGTTTTAAGCTATTAAGGAAGTCCTAGAGTGAAAACAGCAATGGTAATAGTACACTAAAAACTGAAACAACACAAATCTTGAGTTTTGTTGGACGAACTCAGTTGATTCATGTTCTACTTATATTTGTAAAAACTCATGTTAACTTAATTCCTTCATGTTGTTTCAGCACAAATCGATTCTGTGGAACCCAGCATTGCTGACAGTGTAAGTTTTTTTGTGAATTTCATTTGTCATAGCGGGAAGCTTAACATTTATCCTGGGTACAATATTTTGACTTGATTTTATATTTCACAATGTGACTATTTTGCAGAATTGCGAATTCACATCTCATTGTGTGGCTAATTTTCGTAACTGTAACGTTAGATATCACACTAATAATTTCTTACAATTATGTCACAGTTGTTACTCCATAATGTGATTTTTTTTTTATCTAATTGTGACTTTCATGATAAGATTTAAATTTTTTATTGTTTATATTTATGACTTTATCTTACAACACATTTTTTTTATGTAACTGAGACTTTGTGTCTTACAATGTGTCTATTTCTCATAACTGCTACCTTTTTAGTTTACAGCATTAATACCGACTAACATAATTACTGCATCATATCTCACAGTGTGATTTGTTTTCTTTGCATTTTTATCAGCGTTGGGTAAAGTTACTTGTAAAAGTAATACATTACAAAATTTTTTAGCCACTTTTATCAATAAAGTAACTAAATATGTTACTTGTTTATCTTTCAGGAAAGTATCGTGAAGGTATGTATTATTGTTTTGATTAAGATTAAACCTGATGAGTCTTTATTTCACAAATTTGTAATCTCACAATGCAAATTTTTGTTGTAATTTCTAATTTTATCAAGAACTTAACTATAACTAATCTATAACTATTTCTCAAAATGAGGCTTTATATTTCACAATGTGACTATTCTCAAATGATTGAATTATTTATGGTAATTACGTTTCCTTGATTTTTATGAGGCGCCACGGTGGCCTAGTGGTTAGCACGTTCGCCTCACAGCAAGAAGGTCGCTGGTTCGATCCCTGGCTGGGCCAGTTGGCATTTCTGTGTGGAGTTTGCATGTTCTCCCCGTGGTTGCGTGGGTTTCCTCCGGGTGCTCCGGTTTCCCCCACAGTCCAAAGACATGCGGTACAGGTGAATTGGGTAAGCTAAATTGTCCGTAGTGTATGTGTGTGAATGAGAATGTGTGGATGTGTTTCCCAGAGATGGGTTGTGGCTGGAAGGGCATCCGCTGCGTAAAACAAATGCCGGATAAGTTGGCGGTTCATTCCGCTGTGGCGACCCCAGATTAATAAAGGGACTAAGCCGAAAAGAAAATGAATGAATGAATGAATGATTCTTATGACTGAATATATGGTTGAAATCAGATTAGCCTTCCTGTGAGTTTTTTTTTCTTTCTCTTTTAAATATTCCACAAATGATGTTTAACAGAGCAAGAAATTTTTCAAAGTATTTCCTACAATATTTTTTCTTCTGGACAAAGTTTTAGTTGTTTTATTTTGTCTAGAATAAAGGCAGTTTTACATTTTTTGGAACCATTTTAACAATATTATTCATCCCCTTACGCAATATTTACAAGAAGGTTGCTGGTTCGAGCCCCGGCTGGGTCAGTTGGCATTTCTGTGTGGAGTTTGCATATTCTCCCTGTGTTCGTGTGGGTTTACTCCGGGTGCTCCGGTTTCCCCCACAAATCCAAAGACATGTGGTATAGGTGAATTGGGTAGGTTAAATTGTCCGTAGTGTATGTGAGTGAATGAGTGTGTATGGATGTTTCCCGGAGATGGGTTGTGGCTGGAAGGGCATCCGCTGCGTAAAACAAATGCTGGATAAGTTGGCGGTTCATTCCGCTGTGGCGACCCCAGGTTGATAAAGGGACTAAGCCGAAAAGAAAATGAATGAATGAATATACAGGGGGGGCTAATAATTCTGACTTCAACTGTACATTGGAATCAGTTGTGTAGTCAGGACTATACGCAGTCTGTCTACTTTTTTCCACGAGCTGTTTTGGTATTACGACTTCTGAGGACCAACAATTGTGTATACCCTCGGTATACTCACTTGTTTCGCTGATTCGACTTCCCTATTTTATGTGTATTCGTGTCCCCTTTAACTGCATCCCAAAACAATATTTTAAGTGGCATCTTAATTTGCTGCAATTGGTGTTTCAATTGACGACCTTTCGTCAGTTTTTCGAAGACGACAACAAGTCAACTGAATCACGTCTCACTGAAACATTCAGGTACAATTATAAAGCAGCATGGGCATCACTTTAGCCCCTTTAAAATTTTGGTTGGGTGGGTAATAGTACACCAACTTTTTTTAGGACTACACCACTGGTTACAATGTAATCATTCATTCATTCATTCATTTTCTTTTCGGCTTAGTCCCTTTATTAATCTGGGGGTCGCCACAGCGGAATGAACCGCCAACTTATCCAGCATTTGTTTTACGCAGCGGATGCCCTTCCAGCCACAACCCATCTCTGGGAAACACATCCATACATTCTCATTCACACACATACACTATGGACAATTTAGCTTACCCAATTCACCTGTACCGCATGTCTTTGGACTGTGGGGGAAACCGGAGCACCCGGAGGAAACCCACGCAACCACGGGGAGAACATGCAAACTCCACACAGAAATGCCAACTGGCCCAGCCGGGGATCGAACCAGCGACCTTCTTGCTGTGAGGCGAACGTGCTAACCACTAGGCCACCGTGGCGCCTTACAATGTAATCATTTATTGTAATTGCGACTATTTGACAGAATGATTACTTCTCACAATTGTGACTTCATGTCTCACAATGCGACTATTCATTTTCATGTTCAGCATAGTATGACAGTATAGTATTTGTAGTTACACCTTTATACCTCACAGTGTGTCAAACCTAACCGCAACTATATGTCTCACTTTCTTTTTCACAGTTCCTTTTTCATAATTTAGACTTTTCCTCGTAATTGACATATTTATTACTGGCAGTGCCATCTTTATATCTCACAATCTGACTCTTTCTTTACAATTGTGACCTTTCTTCATAATATTGTTCATATATGACAGTATACTGTGAGTATTACTTTATATCTCACAGTGCAACTATTTCTCATTATAGCAACTTTTACATAGCACATACTTAATAAATATTCGCCGCCAAAACTTCAATACATCAGACTTCTGTAAACCCTACAGACCTAAAAATCTACAATTCATATTTGAAGAGTGGTCACACTTTACAATAAGGTTCAATAGTTAATGTTAATTAATGCATTTACTAACATGAACAAACAATGAACAATACATTTACTACAGTATTTGTTCATGTTAGGTAACGTTAGTTAATGGAAATACAGTTATTCATTGTTAGTTCATGTTAACTCACGATGCATTAACTAATGTTAACAAGCATGGACTTAGATGTTAATAATGCATTAGTAAATGTTCAATTATGATTAATAAATGCTAAGTAAATGCATTAACTAATGAACCTTATTGTAAAGTGTTACCTGAGGAGTTGATATGCAAAAGCCTCTAAATTCCAGCTCAAAGTGTCTTCTAAAATGAATATTTTTCTCAGGCTCCTGTGTGTAGGTTTAGTAGTTTCACTTTTATAGCAATGAGTAGGTACTTTTCCTTCCCTTTAAAGTGAAATAACAACATAAACATTGGAGGCTGAGAAAAATTCCCACTTTAGAAGAAACTTCAGGCGGCATTTCAAGCTTTTGCATCTGAACTCTTCATTTCTCACAGCATCAGCACTCCAAAAAGTTGAAACTTGCAGTTCTTCACCAGTTCTTCGATCCATCATCACCCAAGAACAATGTTTACGTACAAAAAAAGATATATATATATATATATATATATATATATATATATATATATATTCAAGGAAGGCCCATTAGCTGCATTGCTTCATCCATCCCATGAGCCGTTTCAACATCCATCTCAATCTCATGCTATTTTTTTGACATATTATTGGGTAATTTGTAAGAATTCCTACTCTCTCTAATAAAATTTGAACATTTTCAGTGCATTTGACTCTATAAATTCATACAAATCAACCACTAATTCACTAAAAAACCAAATTCTTACATCGTTTGTCCACGTCCCACCCCTGATGCTAGTCCAAATCCATCCAGCCCACATAAACCCCTCTGCCTCCTACCTTGGGACGCTTCCAGACGATGTTCTTGACTTTGTTGGACTTGTGGCCCAGTTCTTTATAGCCAAGAGAGTCCACAGTAGCGGGGAAGGTTTCATCCTCGAACAGGGTCTTCTTCTGGAGATACTCCTGCTTGAGGAGGGTGTAGTCCTGGCCACTGAAGCGAATGGGTTTGCTCAGCGACCCTTCGCCATCCCTTCTCTCCCTCTCCCGAATCAAACGGTCGCAGAAGAACCCAGACGGCGTGTAGGGCATCTTGTCTCACAGTTTTTTTTTAGGGATTGAAAACACCGGCTTTTGCCACCACAACTTAAGTCTCGCAAGCCCCCAAAAACCCCTGGCATAAATTCAAACAGCTGACCTGTGATTGGTCGTCCTGCCAAATGACGCGCCTTTCGGTGCGGTCACGGAGTAAAAACCAGGGTTAGAAGAAAAACACCACCTGTGGACACACTCCAAAAATGCTACACACACATACACCTGCATACAAACACAAACTGCTACAGTCTTCTCTTTGGGCTGCTCCCATTGGCTGGCGAACAATGAGTATTGGGCGACATTTGGGCGCTCGTGCCATCATTGTAGGGTGACACAAAGGAAAGCAGGCCTGCAAAGAGAGGCCAGTGAGATGGCCTGCCTCAGCAGAAGGCATTCACAGCCTTTAAACCTGGTCTCAATAGAGTTCGGCATTGAGCACTCTCAGCATAAAGACAGCAGGCTTGACATAACTTAACAAAACTCCCTGTTTTATCTCACTTTACCAATTTTTGTGAGAAAATGAATCAGTGTAGCGTTCGGTTGTGTCTGAACTGAATTTGGAGCTCGCTAAATCCAAAATGCAGTAAAAATTGTAATATTATACAATGTAATTGGAATTAAAAGTATAATTTAAAGAAGTGTGTGAAGTTATACTTGATTTCTGTTCAGAAAAATGCTGATTTGGTGCTCATTTCTTTTATTATAATCTCTTTTAATTGAAAACTGACGAGTTTTATTACATTTACATTTTATTTATGGTTTATTTGATGAATGTATAGTTAAAAAAGATGACATTTATTTGAGATGTATATCTTTTCTAATGTTGGAATATTCAATCAATTCCATGCGAGTTCAATAAAAAAGGTCAGAGAGGTTTTTCTTCAATGTCAAAAATCGTAACAGTTTATTGGATACAAACGAGTAATTCGATTCACAGAATTCTGTTAATATATTCCTTTTCCCCCAACACTTACATTATCAATATTTTTACAATCACTTTAAATCGATTTCATTTATTACTCCACTGTAAAAAAAAATTCTGGATTATTATTTTAGTTAAATCAAGTGAACTTTTCTAGTCATCTTAACTTACATCAAACTTACTTAACTTAAATCAACTTTGTATAACTTAAAAAATTTAGTTGAAACCTGATTGACTTTTTAAAATAAGTTAAAGCAACCTAAAAATAATTGTTGTCTAGACTTTTTGTCATTACATGCATGTTCAATAAGAGCCATTTCCTAATTTTATTGAGTAAAATGTTGTAATTGGTTTTATTCTACAGAGATCTGATCAAATATCTTCCATATTTAAGAATAAAATAAAATAACAATTCAGAAAACGACAGGTCAGTAATGTGTGGTGTTTATAGCAAACTTGTGGTGTTAAGCTAAAACAAATTGTTCTTAATTATTTTGTTGATCAGATTACTTAAACGAAAATACATTACATACATACGTATCACTTATTTAACTGCAGATTAACTATGTATATCAGAGGTCTCAAATTTAAATTGGCTGGGGGGCATTTCAATGACTAACAGTTCAAAGGAGGGCCGTTTTAACATTCAAGCACAAGAATAAAAGTGATGTAATTGATGCATCTAAGGACAACAACCCTGATGCTTTTATTTCAAGCATTACCTACCACCAGTGATGATGTGAATCAGCTGCTGAAATATATTTGTGGCAGTTTAAATCAGCATTTTGACATTTAAATAGTAATAAAAATGATAATAATAAACATTATTATTCTGTCCCAACCAATTGTTGCCTTACGAAAAGTTTAACAGAAAAGTTTAACAGAACAGCAGAAACATTTTGAGAAACTTCACTGACTTCACTGGCAATTGTTCTTCTTAGTTTCTTTCTTTTTTTGTAAAACTACAACAAAGAGGGGGAAAGTAGGTATACATTCCCGTTTACTTTAACATGCTCAATTCAACCAGAAGTAAAACAAACATAGTTTTCGTAGAAATCTCAATATGAGGAAAATCTATTAACTGAGACCATTTGAATCGAATATTAGCAAAATTAGCATATTTGTTACACCATCAGCATAATGTGTAAGAAATGAAAAAGTGTTTGTTCAACAAAATGCAGGTGGTATAAAACTAATAATCAAATGACTCTTGAATATTTACAAAAAAAAAAGAATTTTGGTAAAAATAGAGCAGTTATGCACGTTTATTTCAACGTTTAAATCAGCCACAGAAATAATACGCATGTGCGTTATCTCGACCGTATGCGAAGAGAAAACGAAAGTAAAACTGAAATACAGTATAATATACTGCAGTACTTTAAACGTCCTATAGTGGCTATACGCAACAGCACAACAATGATAGCGATTCAAACGCATATGTTTTGGGGGACGAATCTCATTATATTTTTGATGGCAGTTGCGGACCGGAGGGAGGAGAAGGACGAGCAGTAAATGGCCAGAGTTTGAGACCCCTGATGTATATGATTAACCGCTGTACTGTCCAATGAATACTCAACACCTTAACTCTTTCTGATTTAGATTTTACTGTAATAACATACAAATGATGTAAAGCTGCTTTGGAATACTAGTTATTGTGAAAAGCGCTATACAAATAAATGTGAATTGTTTGAAAATCAAGGTTCTTTCACCAAATATCGATCTCTTCTGAAATCATTGTCACTGTTGTCTAAAAATGAATATAAACATGTCTGAAAACAAGGCGCAAGATTCCATGTTTAGTTCAAATTTACAGAAGTAAGAAATCTACTCAAACAAATAATATTAATATTAGGATATTGATCAATTTAAAAAGTTGTATATTCATTCATTCATTTTCTTGTCAGCTTAGTCCCTTTATTAATCCGGGGTTGCCACAGCGGAATCAACCGCCAACTTATCCAGCATATTTTTTACGCAGCGGATGCCCTTCCAGCCACAACCCATCTCTGGGAAACATCCATACACACTCATTCACACTCATACACTACGGACAATTTAGCCAACCCAATTCACCTGTACCACATGTCTTTGGACTGTGGGGGAAACCGGAGCACCCGGAGGAAACCCACGCAACCACGGGGAGAACATGCAAACTCCTCACAGAAATGCCAACTGACCCAGCCAAAGCTCGAACCAGCGACCTTCTTGCTGTGAGGCGAACGTGCTACTCACTACGCCACCGTGACGCCAAAAGTTGTATAAATATATATTATTAAAGGAATATAATGATTAATAAAGGTGATTGTAAAAATACAGAAAAAGTATAAAAAAAAATAACAAATATATATTATTATAGAAATATGTTGATGAATAGAGGTGATTGAAAAAAGAACAAAATGATTTAAGTTAATGGCTGTTTGCAACAGGTCTATGTTACGATATGTCAACGTACAACAGGTGAATTAACCATACAATATGTTAAAGATGCCAAAAAGATGAAATATGTCTCATGTAAAGCTCATGTCTCAGGTAAAAATAAGAGATAAGTAAAAGAAGAAACAAGTTGAAGTAATAGACGAATGATGTGTGTGGTAATAGGGTGGGAAAAATAATAAGCTTATGCTTCATCCTGCTCCGTTTCAACCGTGATAAAGCGCATTTTGTCTAAATAATAGTTTTGTTTATGATTTTATTTTAATAAACAAATATATCTTCATATATAAACAAATATCTTCATTATTCAAAAGTAAAATTAAAAAAAGATTTTCACAAATGTATCCTTACTGTGCAATAACTACAGCAAACAGCGAAATAGTCCGGACTGCTGAACGAATCACTGGCACTACCCTTCCTACACTTCAAGAACGGTACTCTTCCAGAGTGAGTAAAAGGCCTTGCAAAATCACCCTGGACGCCTCGCACCCAGCACACTTCCTGTTCAAACTGTTACCGTCTGGCCGGCGCTACAGAGCACCGAGCACAAAAACAGCCAGACACAGGAAACGTTTCTTTCCTCAGGCCATCTACCTCATGAACAGTTAATATTTCTCCTATTGTGCAATAAACATGCAATACTTTCTCATACGCACTTGTACACAGCACCTTATAACAATATACAATGCAATACTTCTTATGGATTTGTACACAGCAGCTTATAACCTGTATATTTATAACAGATCGTTGGACTGACTGCATCTCTGTTTAATGCCTATCGTCTTCTTTTCCATATTTATTCTGTGTTGTCACTTTATGTACACTGGAAGCTTCTGTAGCCGAAGCAAATTCCTTGTGTGTGTGAAGCGCACTTGGCAATAAAACTGATTCTGATATAATGTAAAAACTTTGAAGCTACACTGACTCACTCATTCTGGTCATGCCATAAAATTAGTTCATCAACGTTTTTCATTTTATATCCGAAGTATATAGGATTGATCTGTCACCAGAGCCAAAACTGGGCATTTTTGGAGACACCTCAGAAATAGGAGATAAATATATATCACAGGCAATAGCTTTGTGTATGATATTAGCGAAGAAAATAATTCTACAAAATTGGAAGTCAGAACACGTGCCTGTCTTTGAAACCCGGGTTAGGAGCTTAAGTTATGTGTTGCTTATGGAAGAATGCGATATGGGATGGCAAACAAACTAAACATATTTCTTAAAATCTGGAACAATCTGTCGATTTGTGGAGCCTACACATTTCTCCGTAAAAGTATATATATATTTTTTAAATATTGAATTCTTTTTTTTTTTCTCTTATGTTTTCTGGATGATATTGTGTCATGTTGTGTCCAACTGTTTGTGTATTGTGAAATGGCCTTTCTACCCCTTTTTTTTGTTGTTGTTCCGTTTACGATATAGTTTATTTTATTATGATAAAAACAATAAAAAGATTAATGAAAAAAAAAAATCATAAATCATAATCATAAGACTTTTCAAGCGGTCTTCTATTGTTTTAACAGCTGTATATCGCTAATGAATAACAGATATTACTTTGCTCTTTGACAATCCTTTATTTAGGGATCAAAACGTTTAACAGTTATTGTTTTATATTTTCAAAACCCAATTTTCCTCCAATGTTGTCAACTCTAGAGCTGAAACGTCTCTAGAACAACTGAAACGTCATTACATTATTATTAAGATATCTTGAGGTAGAAAATCATTTTGGAGGGGATCTTAAACATTAAACCACTGATTTAATTACAATATATTAACATAACATAATATTGCAATGACAAACTGCCATGAGGCTTAAACAGCACCCCAAAAAACGTTGAACAAACTGAAAAAGCACCATCGCTATATTATTATTTCCCAGTCTTTACATATTTCTAGTCCCAAGGCACTTAAAGTCAATACGCCTCGTTGTTTGTCAAACTCAAACATGACCGATGTCCTCTTTGCACCTTAAAGATAGAAAAAAGAAGCTTTAGTGACGAATGTCTCTCTTTTTTAACGTCACATCATTTATATCTATAAAGTATTCTACTAATAGTTAACATGGAAGGACGTTTTTGGCCTCTTCCCACCTGATTTAAGCTTGGGTTTCCTTTTCACGCTATTCAGACCAAGAATGACCACCGTTTCCACTTTGTCATCAGAGACAAACAAGCCTTTATCATTAGCACAGCTGAAAAGGAGAATGACGTACTGAGGTCTATGAATACTCAATTATACTAAAAAAACAGGAAGGAAATAAAGTGATGTAACTTGGGTTATTACCTGTTGACAAGCCTGCCTGCCTGCATGCTAAAGCACCGCAGAGAAAACTGCATCTGGTCTCTGTAATTAAAAGAGTGGCCATCGTCCAGATAAAGAAATCCACCAGCATTGCCCTGTAAAGCGAAACAAAACAAGTTAATGGATGAAATTATGTGTGCATCTTGTTTAACCTTTTAAACTCTGCGGACCCGGTACCGGGTCCTGTGACGCCATCAACTTCCCTTTCATTTTTAAAGTGGTTCCGTTTGAAAGCGTAGAAGCTATATTTTTTGCACATATGCATTACTTAGGTTTTTATTTTACTGTACAAAAGTTATTAACATTTATTTACACAAAAAAAATACAGGATACCCGAGCTGTCATTTTCATATTTTTTATATACTTCATATATGAATGACTTATACATGTACAAGTCATAGCTCAAATAAAAGCTCTTGCCTGTCCATGTACGATTCTAGCGTTCCTTTACTGAATTATATTCACATATCAAACAGTTATCAAATGAATCACTGTGTTTTTTATGGCGCAGAAAAAGAAGACAGCTCAAAAATAAGCTTTTTTTCTAGTAGCTGAGGAAGTTTTGGAGAAGCTGACTTTGACTTCTTTGATATAATGTTATGATACAAATGGGAAGGAGAAATGTGAAAGTAATGGAAACTCTTGTTCTTATCATGTAAGAACTATGCAGAAGCAAATATGTCATATTTGATATGAATGATCAAAAAGTGATTTTCCCAATATTCAGTTGAATTACAATAACCTTTGCATACTCTATGGTAGAGACAAAATCATTTTTCCTAGTGTTTGCTGCTCTCTGCTGGTTTCAAGCAGAACTGTCTGGAGTTGTCTTATTCTCTTATGGGATAATCTACACATTTTCAAAAAAGCATTTTAGAACAAAAAATAAAAAAGCGCCCGATGTTGAAGCGGTTCATCATAAAACAGAAAACATAACAAATATTATTTATTACTTTCAGCAGTTTCTTTTGTAAAGTCAAAGGGTTTTCTGTCCAATAACACTGGAATTTGTCATTTATACCACTGCATTTGGATATGGAAGACTTTCCAAGTTTGGTAGGCGGAAATTACATTAAAAAAGGTATAGCACCTCTCATCAGTTGAAATACAATAACTTTTGCATAGATTATGATAGAGGCATTTTTCGTTTTTCTTATGATTACTGACATGTGCAGGAACCACCAAAAATTAATTACAGAAACCTAGACCACACAGAACCTAAAAGGTACTCTTTTAAATTAGAGTTTATAAAGAAAAAATACAGAAAGCGCCTCTTTTTTAAGTGTTTATGATAACACAGACAACATATACAATTATTTTATCACTTTCAACAGTGTTTTATGTAAATTTAAAGGGTTTTCTTTAAAATGATACCACATTTTTACATTTACTCCTCTGCATGTGGATTTAGGAAGCTTTTAAAATTGGGTAGACAAAATCCAGGCGGAAATCCCAAAATAGCACCAGAGTGTAAGGACTTGTAATGCTGGACTTCTCAAAGATTTGACTGAGCTTAAAGTCATGTTCTTTCATCCAAATTCAAATGTACAGTATAGAAGTTTTTACAAAACTGTCTGTCAAAGATATAGAATATTTCTATATTTACTCACTGAGATTATTTAATATAATAACAATATTTAATTAATGTCACATGTTATTGGTTATATAATTTATATATATATATATATATATATATATATATATATATATATATATATTTTTTTTTTTTTTTACATGTGAATATGGAAATATAAAGTTGAAGTCAGAATTATTAGCCCTCTTGAATTATTATTAGCCACCCCTGTATATTTTCCCCCCAATTTATGTTTAACGGAAATAATATTTTTTTAATAACTCATTTTTAATAAATGTTTTCTTTAATAATAATCATAATGGTCCCACTTTATATCAAGTGGCCTTAACTAATATGTACTTACACTATAATTAACAATTAGTTGCAATGGACTTATTGTGTAAATACATGTTTTTACATTGTTCTTGTGCTTGATTAAATACATGCATGTAATTACATCTGTAATTAATTTCTGTAATTACAATTATAATTACTCTGTTAACCATCTCTTACTCCTTATCCCAATCTTAAACCTACCCATACCATCAAACCTGTCCTTAACCCAACCCATATCCCACGTCAAGAGCACTAGAAGTGTTCTGCAGTACATTATGAACACAGTAAGTACGTTGTGCTTGTATTCAGATGCAAGTACATAGTAGTTAAGGACACTTAATATAAAGTGGGACCATAATAATAATTACAAAAAAATATATATAGTGTATAAAATAGTATATCCAATAAAAAATTTTTTTTACATTACAACGCATGGCGTGACAGCAGGAGACAGAGTGATGAAGCCAATTATGATATGGGGATGTTAGGAGGCCATGATGGACAGAGGCCAGTTGGCAGATCTGGCCAGGATGCCGGGGTTAAACATCCTGGGATTTTTAACGACCACAGAGAGTCAGGACCTCGGTTTATCGTCTCATCCGAAAGACGGCGCTCACTGAGCAGTATAGAGTCCCCTTCACTATACTGGGGCGTTAGGACCCACACAGACCGCAGGTTGAGCGCCCCCTGTTGGCCTCACTAACACCACTTCCAGCAGCAACCTAGCTTTCCCATGTGGTCTCTCGTCCAGATATTGCCCAGGCCCAGTGGGCGACCATGTGAGAGTTGCAGAGAGCTAGCTGCCGGCTAGACCTTTGTCATGATGACAGTACATAATATTTGACTAGATATTGTTCAAGATGCTAGTATTCAGCTTAAAGTGACGTTTAAAGGCTTAATTAGGTTAATTAGGCAAGTTAGAGTAATTAGGCAAATCATTGTATAGTAATGGATTGGTCTGAAGACTATCGAAAAAAATATTGCATAAGGGGGCGAATAATATTAACCTTAAAATGTTTTTAAAACATTTAAAACTGCTTTAATTCTAACCGAAATAAAACAAATAAGACTTTCTCCAGAAGACCTCATTATATTATTATAATATTGGAAATACTGTGAAAATTTCCTTGCTCTGTTAAACATCATTTGGGAAATATTTGAAGAAGAACAAAGAATTCACAGAAGGGCTAATAATTTTTACTTCAACTTTATTTTGTAAATAAGGAATATATGTATAATAAAACAGGATTTATCCATATTTTTTGTTTCATTTTAACAGTTTTTCCCCCCACAATGATTATTGAGGGGATTAAAGGGATTTGAATACAAAGGAAGATATTCTGAAGAATGTTGAGGTAAAGCTGCTATTGACATCCAAAGCATTATTTTGTGCCTAAAAAGCATGTCAACGCTTGCTTTTTTCATTCTTCAGAAGAAAAAGAAAGAAAGAAACTCATAAAGGTTTAGAAGCACTTGTGTGCGAGTAAACAGAGAGTTTAAACGTGTTCTTTTTTTGGGGGGATAAACTATCACATTTATACTATAATTTGCTGTGCTGCTTTGTGTTTAAAATGCCATATAAATTTAAGATAAGACAGCAAAAAACGCCTCTGCAAAATTAATTAAACTATTGTGACTGTCGCGATAGAAGTGGAATGTGAAAATGAATGAAGAATGTCCAATCACACGTATATATTTAGAGGATTTTTTCATTTTTGGGGTAAACTATCCCTTTAACTATAATCTGCTGTGCTGTTTTGTGTTTAGGCCTTTCATCCTGAATAAATAACATTGACACTAAAACCTCCCTGATAAGTGATTCACTGAATCGTTCATTTAAATGATTAAAAAAATAAGCTGGCGCCACGGTGGCGTAGTGAGTAGCACATTCGCCTCACAGCAAGAAGGTCGCTGGTTCGATCCCCCGCTAGGCCAGTTGGCATTTCTGTGTGGAGTTTGCATGTTCTCCCCGTGGTTGCGTGGGTTTCCTCCGGGTGCTCCGGTTTCCCCCACAGTCCAAAGACATGCGGTACAGGTGAATTGGGTAAGCTAAATTGCCCATAGTGTATGTGTGTGAATGAGAATGTATGAATGTGTTTCCCAGAGATGGGTTGTGGCTGGAAGGTAAGTAAAACAAATGCTGGATAAGTTGGCGGTTCAATCCGCTGTGGTGACCCCAGATTAATAAAGGGACTAAGCCGAAAAGAAAATGAATGAATGAATGAAAAATAAGCTGCTAAGACACTCTTCGCTCCTATTGGTTGTCACTTGCAAAACCCACTGCTTATTTGCATAAAGTAAAACATTCCTCAACTTTTGTAATGTGGCTTGCTTCGCCTGACATGCCTACATCTTTTCACCAATGACCACGCCTGCTCTCCATTGAGAATAATTAGGGTCACGAAATGCAAGTGTGAACGTGGCTTAAAGGATTAGTTCACCCAAAAATTCAATTTCTGCCAATAATTACTCTCCCTCATGTTGTTCCAGTCCCCTGAGGCATGTGTTCATCTTCCAAACCCAAATGAAGTGCGTTTTCTCTCTTATCACTTTGACAAAGATGAACAAAGTTGCTTTTACAGTTTTTAAGAGCACAGAAGTGTTCGTGTGGCTACAGCTGAACTACTGAAGTCACATGGAATGTTTTCACAAAGTATTTGGCTCCTTTTCTGGACTTTGAATGTCTTGTGACATTTAGTTGTCAGATTTAATATTAATAGATAACAGAATTGTAGGCGCCACGGTGGCGTAGTGAGTAGCACGTTCGCCTCACAGCAAGAAGGTCGCTGG
>CAIGQQ010001431.1:2227562-2243096 GCA_903798035.1 Danio albolineatus | reverse complement strand
ATAAAATAAAATAAAATAAAATAAAATAAAATAAAATAAAATAAAATGACGGATGAGCTGGATTAGATGAACGGATGGAAAAAATAATAGATAAAAAATAAAAAACTAGACCCCATCTACAAGTATTTAATACTGGTGACTAAGCAGATAGTCACAAACTCTGAAATAGCACACAGAAAAATAATAAAAAGTTACCTGACATGTTTTGTATATATATCCATCTGTACAGTCCTATAACTAATACTTGTAAATAAAAAAAAAACACTTCTTAAAATTCCAGCACCCCCCCAAAAAAGGAACCCTTATTGACACACAAACCCATTTCTCTCACTTCTGAAAGCAAATGATCTATAAAAAGAGATTTTGAAAGCATAGCATGCTACCTAATCTCTGAGACCCAGCAAAGAAGGAGCGAGTAAGGATAAACGGCCTCTCTGTTCCACCCGAGCGGGTCAATATGCCTTCAAATGTAGCCATATGCTGTGAAGGGGAAGAAAAAAACACCAAATATAACTCCCTACAGTATATCTCTTTAACCATAGTCTTTCTCTGTATAACAAGCTGGTTTGGGCTCAGATTACCTGATAGAAGCCATATAAGTTGTGCAGTTCTCGATGTTCCCATCCTCCATAGTGAAGCGCATCTTTTGGCATAGTTTGTTCGGGCCCGTTGAAGACCGAAGGTTCGTTCATGTCGTTCCACACAAACAAAGATTCCGTTGAGCCCTATTGGAAGCATGGATGGAGAGAAATTGGTTTCTAGGTCAAAATATGTTGAAGAAACACAACATTAAGATAACATTTAAAAATAGTTATGCTATTGCGTTAAACTGTGATAGTCACTCACTTCATATTTGCTTAGAGAGAACTGTCTGGCATACCATAATCTTGTCTTTGAGCTACTGAAGTCCAAATAACAGGATTCCCCTGATGGAACAGAAATCATTTTTATTTATTATTTTTTTTTTATTTAAGTGCTATAATTGATGCAACATTTCAGCAAATTAAAAAAATAACATAGATGAATTATGAATTAAAATGTTTTATCTTCGTTTTTTGTATTGTTAAAGGTAGTGTGTAAAATGAAGATCATTAAAATATCAAGAACCCGCTAGATCAGTGTTACATATTTTGCTGAATTCTGTCCTCACAATATGCCAAATGATTATTTAACAATTTTCGAATCCAGAAAAATAAGCAATTTAAGCTACTGACATGGTCTGTGTCGCCATGTTAATAACAAACCAATCGGCTCTCCCTCGTGAAGCCAATATGGAAGCAACTGAAACTGCAATTCATCGAAATTCCGCTAGTCCTGGCTCCATAATATAGCACATTTCTAATGAGCCCAGTGTTAAAATGGCTAACTTCACAGCAGAAAGAAAGGTGTTTACAGTCTGGTAAAAAGAACGATTTTGGTTCATATAGCTAATATTATCCTTCATGACAACTGTGAGAAGGTCAATTTTTTTATAACTCATCTGCTTCGTTTATATTAGGTTATATTTAGTCTGCATACTTAAAGGCGTGGCCACTTCAGTGACAGCTAGGTCTCGCTGCATGGTCGCTGTCACTTCACCTTAGCTGATTCCGGCTGATTAGCCACTGAACTCAGCATTTACGTCGTATTTTTGTTTTGTTTTATGTGGCTTTACACAGTCAATCGCCTTTTGGAATTATTTCTTACAATTATCAGAAAATAAGGCATGCTGTGTGCACTTAATTGCGCTCACAAAGCATTCACGTGGCCTCCATTTCCCAGGTGGAGTAAAAATTATATACTTATATACCTTATCTGTAAATGTATTTGTTTTATTTAAGATAATTTATCATTTATAATTCTCTTTAGACCTGTAATGCACTACAGAATCTGACAGATTGATTAGCTGTAGGCTCTAGAACAGTCATCTGAAACGTTGTCATACACTGTTATGCCTGGATTTCATCAATAGTCTTTACTAACACAGACTATATTCAAAGTATTTGGAATGAATTTGTGTTTTCCTCCTTCATAAGAACAATGTTTGGTAGCTGAATGTATTAAAACAGTGTTTTTAAAAGGCTAAACAGTTTATTAATATAGTATACAACCAAGCACATGTGGTCAGAACACAAACGAGTTGCAGGTAATGAAGTGTTAAGCGTTTCTCCAAAGAAAGTCTGTTTAAGCAAAATGCAAGCAGGTGTCTGTAGCTCAGTTCACTCTCCGCCTCTTTGCCCTTATTGAGTTACCCCTGGTTGGAGCAATAACGCGCAAACAAAATGGCGTCGGTTGGCCACGCCCATCTGTAGCTTCATTTGCGCACTTCAGAAACCTATGGGTGACGTCACGGATACTACTTCCATATATTTTACAGTCTTTGTAACTAACACACCCTAAATTTCCAGTTTTCACTGTAAAAATTGCCATTCTTACTCAAAGTTTTGGTCTTGTCTCTAGTCCAAATGTCTTAATTAAAAAAAAAAAAAAGCTTTTTAAAATAAAAAGTATGGTCTTGTTTTCAGAAATAATCTCAAAATTAAGCAGGTTTTTTCTTAAAGAAAGCAAAATAATCTGCCAATGATGTAAGAAGGGCGCCACAGTGGCGTAGTGAGTAGCACGTTCTCTAGGGAAGGGGGTGAGGGCCAACCCGTGTATTTTTGGTTAAGTGGATAGTTAGTGTAGTTTAGGTAAGACGTCTTTGAACGTTGAAGATTTATTTTTCACATTTTTGTTTGTTAGATTAGCGAGGATTTGATATTAGTAAGGCTGTTTGGTTTTGATTGTTTCTTTGCTTTAGCGCCACCTATAGCCAGTCTTTCTAATTTTGTTTTGATTGTGATTTTGTAAATATTGTAAATGGCTCACTCACTGCTTCAGTTGCACCACCCTGTAATCACTTTATTTGTATAGCAATTATTGTTTGTGGTCATTACTTTGTTTACAATTCTCGTTGAGTGTTTTGTTTAAACCAGAATCCTTGGTCAAGTGTGCAACCCCACTCTCCTAGACTGCCCAGGGGTTGTAACAGCAGTGTAGTTTTATAGAAAACATGGAAACACCTCTTTAATATTTTGTGTGGTTTGACAGATCAGAATTATAACAGAACCTTCAAATATATATTCAGTATGCTGCTTCACCATGTGATTACGAGCAGAAGAACTAGAAGTGGTGAACTGTGGCATAATAAAAGCTTGATTATTGGAATTATTGGAGTCTGTTTTCAATTATTTGTTAATATAGTCTAATTTTGGACTGTTATCTATTAGATTTTCGCTGACGGCCCAAATTTAGCCCTGTTTTAGCCAAGAGGTCTAATGTTAAGACATCTATTACTAGACATCAAAAATAAAACTCTGTCAATGCAGTGTGAATCTCCCTTAAAGAGATAGTTCACCCAATAATAAGGATCAACTCGCTTTTCATGTGTTCCTGACCTGTTTCCTTCTTCTGTTGACCACAAAAGAAGATAGTTTGAAGAAAGCTGAAACCCAGTAATCACATATAACAGTCAATGGTTACAGGTTTTTCAGATTTCTGCAAAATAGCTTTTCTTGCGTTCTACAGAAGAGAGAAACTCAAAGAGATCTGGAACTAATGAAGACAGAATTTTCAGTTTTGTGTGAACTGTCCCTTTAAGATTTGTGCTCTGTGGCATTATACAGTATACTGTGTACAGCAGGGCTACTTAATTAGTTTGCCATGGGGGCCAGTTCATGAAAAGCATCCCAAACAAAGGGCCGGAGAGGTATGACTTGCAATATGAGTGAGGACACAACTGCATATGTTGCATTTGTGCTACTTAAGACACTCTCATTGCTTTTTCTACATTAAAATGTTAATATGTTGTATTTGGAAACTACATAATATCACTGCAATGTACTGTTTAAGTAGGCTTCTTCTACATTCAAACACATTCGTATGTTTTGAACTGCATAACAATTATGGATGCAACAATTATATACTTTGGTTGTACGATTATAGTCTGAAGAAGAATCGTGGTTTCAGGGTTATCACTTCTAATGTAAATTTAAGCTTTATATTACGTAGGCCTAAGTATTTAGATTAACTGTTGCTATCATCTGCGTTCATACATACATAATCATTTTAATAATTGTTCATCCTACATATCTTTTGTTTACATTGCACTGAAAGCCACGCACAACCTCACCGCTACAGCATGAGATGTTTTCTACTGCTTGTGCCCGGAAAGCCGCGAGCGCGTTGCTCTGCTTGCGAACGTACATTGGCATTTATTCCATGGTCTGTTGAAATTCTTGATTCCGATTGGCTGGAGGGTGTGCTATATTTCGTTGAAACGCACAGGTAGTTCCAGTCAATTTTGATCACAGTTTGAAATAAATGCACTATAGCAACTGGCATGTGCTTCGCATGATACTAATGAGGGCTATTAATGCCGGACGGGAAATCTGCAAAATTAGGAAAATACTATGCTACAAAATTAAGTTTAAAGAGTTTTTCAAGCGAAAATGTAGTTATTTTAAAGTCAAATTGGCAGTTTGTGTGTATGGATAGCGCGTCTTTAAAAATGTTGGAAGCTCCAGGCGGTCAGGAGCAGCTCCGTGAACGGCTCCCCCGGAGGCAAGCTTTATGTCGGCCAGACTATCTCAAGACCCGCGGCTGGATCTAATCTCTTGCATCTCTGTTGTTAAAACGGGATATATAATTAATCTTCGGTGTATCTAACGGTCAGTCTTTGGACATCTGAACCTATTATTTGTTCTCAGGTGTTTTTGACCGATCGCAAGTAAGTTTCATAATTAATCTATGACCGCAAATAATGTAATATCGCACTGATCCTGCGTGTTTGGCTGATTGCTTTTGTTTTAAAGAAGATAAATAAAGAAGAATGTTCTCCTACCTGTCCTGATATGTTTTTTCATTATGCAAACTTTACCTATATTTAACAGCAGATTTCTGAAATAGACTTTGGCTGCTTCAAAGACTCTAGAATACCTTTTTTAGAATACCGGACTAATCTTATATTAGCAGATATAAACTGCACGCACATGCTCTCTCTCTCCCTCTCTCTGTCTGCCTGCCTGTCAGCCTGTCACAGCTGATTCAGTGGAGGGACTAGAAAATCGATCATGTAAAAACTGACAAAAATTCGGACAAATATTGCGCTGCAAAAAGCAAAACTATTTTAAACTTAGGCCTACCTTGGCAAATGACCATGGAATAAGCGGGATAATCAACGGCTTGCCGTTCGTTAAAGGATTTTAATGCACTTCGCGGAGGCGACCACACTCCGCTGCACGTCATGTGGTCCTTTGCCTCCACGTCGTGCATTAAAATCCTTTAACGCACGGCAAGCCGTTGATTATCCCTTACATATTCTACATTAGAAATAACAAAACCTATTAGAAATAACAAACTTGCGCGTGGAAAGGATCTGATTTTGGAACTGCCCGCCACTATAGTTAATCCAGTGTGCGTGCGTATTAGACTCGGCATACAAGCTCAGAACTTTAAACTAGCACACAGGTGGCATTACTTTGTTTAATTGCAGCAGTTTCGTTCCGTGCAACAGTAACGCGTCATTAAGAAGCCTTTACAATTAATTAACCATGACAAATTAAAGCATAGTGAAATCGGCGAATCGTTGCCTCCCTAACAACGTAATCAGTGCATTGTACAAAAGGTCTTTTCTACAAACATATCCAAATGTTTTCGGCTGCTCGCTCCACTCGCTTAATGTCAGGTGAATCACGCTCTGCGCAGCCTTCAACTGCAGCTTGTGCTGTATTGACGCACATCACATCACGACTAAACTAAATATATTTCTGATGTCTTGGTCACACGAATTGGAGGACCAGTACAAATTGCCTCGGGGGCCGTTAACTGAATAGCCTTGGTGTACAGGACCTTACCTGGCCAACACGTTCCTTCAAAATCAAACCCGTCTCTGTTCTTCACAAAATGGCCTCCTTTCTTGGCTTCACAGTAAACTGACCAATCGGGATCCATCTTGATGTGCGGGTCACTGATAACAACCAACTAAAGAAATAATATAATTCATTTAATATAAATAAATATTAAACAACTATAACTTTATACTGGTTATCTTTTATAACCCATTACTGTACCTTCCTGTTCTTCTTCATGAGGTGATGCTGTAGTTCTGCAGGATTCGGGAAACGCTTGGAGTCCCAGGTGAAATAGCGCTTTCCATTTGTGTGCTCGATGTCCAGCCATATGACATCATACGGGATACCGTGGAGGTCAAATCCAGCATCCACCGCTTTCACATCGGCCTCGTCCTCGTAGTTCCAGCGGCACTGGTGATAACCCAAGGAGAAGAGTGGAGGAAGAGCCTGGTAGCCTGTTGGCAAAGAAACAATAAATTAAATTTTGTATATAATCATAACCGGGCGCCACGGTGGCATAGTTAGTAGCACGTTTGCCTCACAGCAAGAAGGTCGCTGGTTCGAGCCCCGGCTGGGCCAGTTGGCATTTCTGTGTGGAGTTTGCATGTTCGTGGTCGTGTGGGTTTCCTCCGGGTGCTCCGGTTTCCTCCATAAGTCCAAAGACATGTGGTACAGGTGAATTGGGTAGGCTAAAATTGTCCGTAGTGTATGTGTGTGAATGAGTGTGTATGGATGTGTCCCAGAGATGGGTTGCAGCTGGAAGGGCATCCGCTGCGTAAAAACAATGCTGGATAAATTGGCGGTTCATTCCGCTGTGGCGACCCCAGATTAATAAAGGGACTAAGCCGACAAGAAAATGAATGAATGAATATAATCATAACCAATTTTTTTGCAATGTACGAGCATGTGCCGACATCAGTGTTCAGGAAAGTTACTTTCCCACCACTCTAATGCATTACTTTGCCCAGTGTTGGGGAAAGTAATGCATAACAATATTAAGTTACTCCCCAAAAATTAGCTGCTTACGTTATTTAGTTACTTTTTATAGTAAGTATTGCGATATGTTACTTTTTAGTTACTTTTTGCGTTACTTTTTGTTACCTTTACAGAGGCTTGATCTCTTTCAGAACTTTTTTTTTCTTTCTTTTTTAATAGAGGAGTTCTGCAATTAACAACACACTGCATAAACTACATTTACCTTGAAAAACATATAACAAATATATAAATAATGTTATCTATGGGGATAATGTTATCTGAGAAATGAAGATTATTGAAAGTTTAAAGCAATGTGTTTGCTATTGCGCTCGCAGGTGTGTGTGTGTGTGTGTGTGTGTGCGTGTATGTGTCTGTCTAAAATTATGCTTTTTAATGTGCTTTTAGTGTTTTTAATAGCTGTTAACAATAATTTAGGATATGGAACAAACCTGTGAGCTGAGCATACTGAGAGAACACCTGTGCAGCTGTGGGTCCCAGCAAAATGAAACAGTCGATGTTGCCACTCTCTGATATCCATCTCACATCAGTCCCAGCTGAGATTCTGCTTTTCTTCCCCGGTGGTTCATCCTCATCCTGCTCAGATAAAAAACACACACAAATAAGTCAACTAAAACAATGCACATATGAAAAGGTAGATTGTTTTCATTAAGCATCTAGTTTTTCAAATTAATTTATCCTGTTCAACAAAAGCCAATTTTCATCAGGAAATAAACAAAGTAATAGTGACTTCTGTGAATTCTGAGACATTAACTCAGAATATTGACTTATTTTTTGTTTTTGCAAATCTCTATGTGATACTCAAGCTCCTTATTAAAGAGATAGTCCATGCAAGAATGAAAATTATCAAGAAAAACTATCAAGTGGTTCAAAAACTTTGAGTTTTGTATTCTGTTGAACACTAAAGAAGATATTTTGAGGAAAGATGGAAACCAGTAACCACTGACATACAGTAGTGTCATGATCACCAGCTATCTAACCCTTATAGATCCTTGGACAACATTCACTACCATCCGGACTACAATCCTGTCTCCATAAAAACTACAAATCCTGTCATGCACCACACACACACCTGCTCCAGTTCTCCTTTAATTACACACACACATCCGGGAGCTGCTCAAGGACTGATTATTAATGCAGAACTCAGCAGCTACAGTATGGTAGTCACGCGCTCGCGCCCTTCTGAACACATATCCCCAATTCTCTTTCACTTGCACTGGCTTCCTGTTCTTTATAGTGTATAATATACAATTCTTCTATTAACTTACAACCTGGCGCCCGATTACCTCTCTGATTTTCTTCACTGGTACACTCTTCGGCGCTCACTGAGATCCTCTACGGCTGAACTGTTATCAGTTCCAAACTTTAAGATGAAGTCAATTGGTGGCAGGGCTTTTAGCTGCAGAGCGCTTCAGTTATGAAATTCAGTCAGGTGGACTCTATTTCCAATTTTAAATCCCAGGTAAACCTTTCTGTTCAAGATTGCTTGAATGATTTTCTGGTTTAATATTATGTTTATTATTCTGCTGTCTATTTTATGAGGTACCTGTGACATATTGTAAGGTGTCCCTGAGTGCTTTAACAAGGCGCCTAAATAAATAATAAATAAATAAAAGATATTATTAATATTATTATTATTATTACATGGGTGGCGCCACGGTGGCGTAGTGAGTAGCACGTTCGCCTCACAGCAAGAAGGTTGCTGGTTCGAGCCTCGGCTGGGTCAGTTGGTGTTTCTGTGTTCTCCCCGTGGTCGCGTGGGTTTCCTCCGGGTGCTCCGGTTTCCCCCACAAGTCCAAAGACATGTGGTACAGGTGAATTGGGTAAGCTAAATTGTCCGTAGTGTATGAGCATGAATGAGTGTGTATGGATGTTTCCCAGAGATGGGTTGCAGCTGGAAGGGCATCTGCTGCGTAAAACAAATGCTGGATAAGTTGGCAGTTCATTCCGCTGTGGCGACCCCGGATTAATAAAGGGACTAAGCCGAAAAGAAAATGAATGAATGAATTATTACATGGAGCTTATATACAGCACACACACACTTTGCTGAGTCTTGTTGGTTTTTAACCCTGTAAAATTACTAAGTGTTTCCTGTTTTAGTCTCTCTGTGTTTTGATCCTTGCTTTGTTTTATTGTTTATCCTGCCTGCCGCCTGTGCTGACCACTTGCCTGTTTTTGACTATAGGATATTGGATAACCTGTATGCTACTGTTTGCTCCGGTGTTTGACCATTGCCTGCACCGGTATTCTTTGTAAATAAAACTGCACGTGGATCCCCAACTTTGTTGTCAGTGTTCATACGTTACACATAGAAAGAAAAAACAAATACTAGTGGTGTAACAGATCACAAATCTCCAGTTCGGATCACACTACGGTTTTAGAGTCACGGATCGGACCATTTTTCGGATGAGCAAAAAAGGGAGGAGACAAAGTCATTTGCTTTTCATTTGTATAAAAAAGTTAGTACAAAAACCATTGGTTTTAACAAACAGAACTAAGTACCTGTAATTTTAATAAAAATAAAAATCAAGACAGAACCATCTGAAAAAAAGGAAAATATTTCATGCCAAAAATGATCTTTGCTGCTGTTGCCGATAATGCTAAATATAGAAATATAACATCTTGTACAACAGATTTTTCAATTAATGATTCACCATTTCACACATTGAACCTTATGTTTAATTATAGGTGGATCGTTTTTGAAAACCTACTCAGTGACATGATTTTGATGGTCGTGTCACCACCCATTGGTTACACGATATAATTGCTACAACATTCACCAGCGTCAAGTTCCATTAAACAGTGATTTTAATCTTTACCATAAACATCATTGTTTATTTCTGAACTATAAACTGTTCTCCCAGTACTTCTGTGTTATTAATTGTTTGTAACTAAATGAAAAAGTGTAAAAACTGACTCTCTCTCGATCAAAGACAGATTTGAATGCAGCGCTTCAAAGGATTAATAAACATTTGCAAATTATTATCCTTTATCATTCATATTGTGTGGGTTTGAATTGAGATCACGATCTTTTAATGTTTAATTGTGCAGCTTTTCACTGAATGCATTCATTCAGTGCTAAACAAACAGTGACAGAAATCGCCTTTAATTAATAGCCTAAAAAAGCTTTTAGGTATAGGTCCCACCACAGCTTTTTCCGTCATCATTATATTTTACAGGGAAGCCAAAATGCTTTCATACACGAGATTTAAATGACATGGGAGGCGATCTTTCTGCAATTGTTATAAATGCTGAAGTAACAAAAGTTACTAATCCGAGGGTCACGTGTGTTCCGAAATGTTGGTTGTGGTCTGTTAGACACCAAAAAAATACTATGGAAGTTAATGGCAGTAGGATTCCAATGGTTACAGGATTTTTCAAAAGAACTTATTTTGTGTTCAACAGAACAAAGAACCCAAAACAACAACAAGTGAGGGATAAGTGCTGTAAATGAAGACAGAACTTTCATTTTTGGGTGAACTATCTCTTTAAATGCTATCTCATGACTCTGAAGTGCATAGTTAAAAAGTTAAGTTAAATAGTAAGTTAAGTTAAGTTAAAAAGTAAACACTGTGATATGTCAAACTGCTCATAAATTAAAGCCATAAACCAGAAAAGATCAAAAGGGTCAAATAATTATTTAGTTCTAATGCAAGCCTCCATATTATTCAACTATTATTTAATTATCATGTAAAACTTTGCATTGTGTTATTTCTGTACCACCACTGACGCCAAACTGCACCTCATTTGGCTCTGTGTTGTACTTGACATCAACCAGAGTCTCAGATGAGTTCAACCAAAACACTCCAGCTGTCCTTTCTGGCTTGTGAGCGATCAGAAGAGGGACAGAACCATAAAGACCCAATCTGCTGTTGATCTCATAGCCAAACACATCCAAGTTGTACAGGCGATACGCTTCAGAGACACTGAGAAGTTAAGCAAGACACTGGGTTTGACTCCTACATCACTATTCTATTCAAATTCTCTTCCAATATTGTGTTTTAAAGCCTCAAGCACATATTTGATGAAGTGCACTACTGTACCTTGTATCCTTCAACATCAAGGTATCAGCATGTTCAGGAAGACCATACGTATGGTTAAACCCATGCAGACTTAAGTCCAGACCCACAGAACTAGGACCTGAAATCGAGGGCACAATATGTCATTTTAGAGGGCGCTTATTAGCAGAATATATTCAGCGGATTTAATATTGAATTAATGCTTATGCATGGTCTTAACATCAATTTTTTAGAAAGAAGCATACCAATGCATCGTTAACACAGTTCACTTTAAAAACCAATCATCCTTATGATTAAGATGAAAAGTCTTATTTTGGTCCTGTAGAGAAATTCCAGATCACACAGAATACTATTGAAATGATTTTGCCAACCAAAACTATAGCAATAACTACACTGGCATCCACACCATAGACCAAAGATTATGTAAAGCATTTCCTTGTAGGATAGGAATATGAAGCCAAATGAAGCCCAGGTATGACCACTGTCAATCAATGACATCACTGAGTGTGTTTCAGCTGGAGTCCTGACTAAAGTCCAGCAGACATACAGTAACTGTAAGCACACAGTTATGACACCACACCCTGTTATTAAAGCATCAAATAACCAACTAAAAGCAAACTTGTTAGAGACCAGAACTTATGTAAGCATGACAAGAACCTGATATAAGAGTCAATTAAAATAAAATGATGTGAAAAAATGTATATGAAGTGTAATAATTAGTTATTTTGTTCACTTACATCTAAAAATGTCAAAAAAGCTTTTTTTTAATTGTTAAAAAAGCTAAAATGGTCAAAAAAGCTCAACAAAGGCTGTACTTTCTTCATCAGCTGAGGAAGTTCACCTTCCCAAAGGAGCTTCTGAAACAGTTCTACCCCTCCATCATTGAATCAGTCATCTGCACTTCAATAACGGTCTGGATTAGCTCAGCTACCAAATCTGACCTTCGAAGACTACGTTGAATAGTTCGGACTGCTGAGCGAATCATTGGTACAACCCTTCCTACTCTCCAAGAACTGTACTTATCCAGAGCGAGCAGAAGGGCTGCCAAAATCACTCTGGACCCCTCACACCCAGCACACTGCCTCTTTGAACTGTTACCTTCTGGTCGACGCTACAGAGCACTGCGCACCAGAACAGCCCGACACAGAAACAGTTTCTTCCCTCAGGCAATCCATCTTATGAACACTTGATGATAACAATCGTGGAACCAACATCACTACTTGCTAATCACTCTTTACACACACATACACTTATTTAACAACACACTTTACATGCCAATTTGCACATAACAGCTGCACATATAACGTTGTATATAGTAATACACCTGTACATACACTTGTCCATCTGTATATTTGCATTTAACACTTACTTCTATTTTTTGAATTGTTTATTATCTGTTTTTTGTTTTGTCTCTGTAATTCTGTTGCACTGTAGAAGCTCTGTCACCAAAACAAACTCCTCGTATGTGTGAACATACCTGGCAATAAAGCTCTTTCTGATTCTGATTCTAATTCTGAAAAAGTACTACTGTGTAACGATTAATCGCATTCAAAGCAAACGTTTTTATATATGTATGCATATATATTGGTAATATATGTAGCTGTAATGATAATTTGTTATATACATAAAATACAAAAATATACTAAAATTAAAACTAAGTATTCAGTATGTTGCAATGAATTACCATTTGCCTTGATGTCCTCAAACTGTCTGAATGTTTCCTTCCACAGCCCGCCGCAATTCTCATCTCCCTTTGAGGCAGAAGAATATAGTTTGTCGCACAAGAAAATTCTCTCAATATTACATTCTCACATTAAAGTTTGCTCTATATACTTACCTCAGATGAATAAGATGACCTGCCATATGGAAAAAATAGTATCATTAGTCATTCCCAAATAGATTAAATGCATTGTTCAGCCAAAAAATGTGACACAATGTGACTGACACAAGTGGTTCTTATCTTTTTATAAGGAAGATGCTGTAAAGATAGTTGGAAATCACCAGCCATTGACATCCAGAGTGAGCACAAAACATACTATGGAAGTCTATAGCTGCGTTCCAAATCGCATACTTACGCACTATTCTACGCCATTTTGTAGTATAAATAGTGTAAGTAGTGCGTTCACACTGAAAACTCTACAAATAATAAGTGCACTTTAATTACCCCGATGATGCACTCATTCCACCGGTAAAACGAAGTGTGTAATGATGGACACTTCACACACTCAACTACCACAGCTTTGAGCACGTGGCGGAAGGGGCGGAGCTATTAGGCGCACATGTTGGATAACTTTATTTATTTTGGATTGTGAAAGCAAAATTCTCCTACAAGAGTGATTATAGCGCCTCCCGATGGTGAATGCGGTTATTCTCGTGACAGGTATTATTTGGTATTTTGGTCATTTATTTCACTAATTTGGCAACTGTCAAATGTCATCGGGGAAACGGTTTGAACTTCCGCTTAGTAAATAGTAAACGGTTTGAACTTCCGCTTAGTCATTTGGGACGCAGCTAATGACTGTAGCTCTGTAGCTTCGCCAGAGGAGAAACGGTCTTGTCCAACTGAGCCTAGTTTCTCTCAGGGTTTTTTTCCTTCACTTTCGTCAATCGGTGAAGTTTGTTCCTCGCCACTGTCGCCACTGGCTTGCTTGGTTTGGGACTTGTGGAGCTGCGCATTGATGTTTTTACTCTTCAGTGTTTGGACTTTCAGCAGTGAATATTAAACCACACTGAACTGAACTAAACTGAACTTCAACTCTGAAAACTGGACTGACAGTTTCAGTTTACTAGAACTTCTATGTGAAGCTGCTTTGACACAATCTACATTGTAAAACCGCTGTACAAATAAACATGAATTAAATGGCTTCTTTTTCCCAATATTTTTTCAGTGTATCTTTCATTGTGTTTAACAGACAAAAGACACTCAAACAGTTGTGGAACAAAATGGAGGATGAGTAAATGATGGCAGAATTTTCATTTTTGGGTGAACTTTCCCATTACGACAGTATAAACAACAGCACAGTTTCTCATACCTAGCTTTATCCTGCAAAGATTCGAAGTAGAGTTTATTTCCTGGGTTGAGAGTAACAATCTCCTCTCCACCACAGGAAATCTCCAGTTTGAAAGGGGAAAAGAAAACCAGCAGCTGGTACTGCCCCGGACCCCAAGTCAGACATACACAGTCCTCTTTCTTCCAATCAACTCTCAGCCTGTCAAAGAAATTACAATGAATGACTGGAAGCAGCAGATCTGAAAAGATGCATGAAGTGTAAATCCTGTGGAGGAGAATGAATGCTTTACGGCTCGTATCTCAACGCTCTAACCAAAACGTCTGAAACCTGGTAGCGTGGTTTAACCGGCTGTAGCTCATCAATGGACACTCGGACCGTACCATTTTGGGTTGCCCGTATTTGAAGAGACAGTCGGTCCTGTGAAATGCAAACAGTTTGGGGTCATTGAAAATCCACCTACAACTGCAAATATAGACATAATTTAAAGGTATAGTTCACCCAAAAAGAAACATTTACTCATTTAGTCACCTTCATGTGGTTCCAAACCTTTATGAGTGTTTTTTCTTCTGTTGATCACAAAAGAAGATATTTTGAAGAATGTTGTGAATCAAAAGGGACTAAGCCGAAAAGAAAATGAATTAATGAATGTTGTAAATCAGTAACCATTGACATCCATAGTAGGAAAAACAAATACGATGGAAGTCGATGGTTACCGGTTTTCAGCATTCTTCAAAATATCTTCTACAGAAGAAACACAAGAAATTTAAGCAGGTGACATTGGTGAGTTAAGCCTCAGTCAGATCACACGAATTTGTCACGATTTCCTTGATGTAGGGTGTTGTGGGGATTTGTATATGACAAATGGGTGTCATGACACAAGATTCAATCGTTTCTTCTGGTGTAATGTGGCATAGTTCACGACAACCGATACCATGTCTGTGACGCCTCATGACCCCATCACAGAAAGTCTAGCATGTTTCATTTTTTTCTTGTTCTTCACAATGAGTTCCATCATGTGGGTGACACTGTGAAATAGGAACACATACTTTCATGGTTCTCTCAGCGGGTGCTGCCGTTAATGCGCCGGTCAGGTAATCAATAAATAGGCTGCATATTTCCTTATGGGTGGGTCACAGGTGGATAAGATCAATTATTGGCTATGCAAACTTTAACTACCATATCCAAAATATTAAGGTGTTTTAAGCAATTTTATCTGACAGACTGGCACAAATATGCAGACGTCTTCATTACGAGTTTCTGAGTTCTCTCATCCTTCCAACAGAGTTTGTTCTTCCGAGGTAATCTGGGCACATGTTCAGTGCTGCAAATACATTGCAAAAGCATTCATTCATTCATTTTCCTGTGGCTTAGTCCCTTTATTAATCCGGGGTTGCCACAGCGGAATGATCCGCCAACTTATCCAGCATTTGTTTTACACAGCGAATGCCCTTCCAGCCACAACCCATCTCTGGGAAACATCCATACATTCTCATTCACACACATACACTACGGCCAATTTAGCTTACCCAATTCACCTGTACCGCATATCTTTGGACTTGTGGGGGAAACCGGAGCACCCGGAGGAAACCCACGGAACCACGGGGAGAACATGCAAACTCCACACAGAAATGCCAACTGACC
>CAIGQQ010001431.1:2160316-2212975 GCA_903798035.1 Danio albolineatus | reverse complement strand
ATAGTTAAAGTTAAAGTCACAATTATTAGCCCCCCATAGTTTTTTTCTTTTTTAAATATTTCTTTATTAAATTATGTTTAACAGGGCAAGGAATTTTTTACAGTATGTCTGATAATATTTTTTCTTCTGGAGAAAGTCTGATTTGTTTTATTTTGGCTAAAATAAAAGCAGGTAACATTTTTTAAAGACCATTTTAAAGAGTCAAAATTATTAACCCCTTTAAGCTATTTTTGATAGTCTACAAACCATAGGTAAACAATAACTTGCCTGATTACCCTATCCTTCCTAGTTAAACTAATTAACCTAGTTAAGCCTTTAAATGTCACTTTAAGCTGTATAGAAGTGTTTTGAAAAATATCTCGTCAAATATTATTTACTGTCATCATGACATGAAAAAATAAACAGGCGGCTAATAATTCAGGGGGGCTATATATATACTTTTCTTGGATGGGATTTACAACAGCATTTACTGTTTAAAAGTCTTATTCAATTTTTTATTAATTACATTTGTAGCAATTATTATGATTAATAACCCATAATTAACCATTGATACATAATAAAATGGTGATAATTTATAATAAGGTTTACAATAATATTGTTAATTTCTTTATTAGCTGTACCTGAAGTATGAAAAAGCTTGTACACAATTTAACAATTTTAGCTAATGTTCGTTTCAGCATTTATTACATTTATTATTAATTTTAGAATGTATCATCTAGATAGGTATTTGTTATCTAAATATAGCCTCAGTTAATGCTGGAAAAATATTTAGCTAAATAACTGCTTATTGCTGAATTTGTAACTTCTGGTCCTTTAACTTCTGATACTTGTGCTTTTTACCTCAGCTGAAAAAAATTGGCGGTGGCGGCTTTGGCGAGATCTACGAGGCTCTGGATTTAATAACCCGCGCCAGTGTGGCTCTGAAAGCAGAGTCCGCTCAACAACCCAAACAGGTCCTGAAGATGGAGGTGGCGGTGTTGAAGAAACTTCAAGGCAAGTTGTTAAGTATAAATATTCTGTTTTAAGATTGATCAAAGAGAGACGACACAGTGGCTCAATGGTTAGCACTGTCACCTCACAGCAAGAAGGTCACTGGTTCGAGTCACAGCTCGAAACAGAATCATGAAACAGAATCACAGTTCGTTTTCAACCAATCAGAAGCCTGGATTAATTATGCTGACAATTAAGCGTGGTCGTCACAAGAAGGTTAATTTACTATTAAAATAGATTAAAATAAAAATCTGTTAATTCACTTTTTATGCAGTAAAAGTTCATCTTGTTTTGCTATTTTCTTGACAAAACCTTTGATAAATACTGCTTTTTTCACTACGTTTTAATTTATTATTTATGTATTACTGGATATATTTAATGTACATTTCATCTTAGCTACGTTTTACTTTGCAGCGTTTTGCTCCAAAAAATGCCACTTTAATCGTTAGGATTCAAAGTTGGAGTCTTAACAGCTTCACAGAGAGGAAGCAACATCTATGATGTAAAGCAGCTCTTTGTACTGCAAGGATCTGTAGCCGCTAGCAGGCCTGGAAACCAAACCGTGTCTTTGCTTCTACTGGGCAAAGAGTCAACAAATCAATTAGCAGAGGCCAGCAATGACACCGTCATTATCCTCTTTCCCTTTCTTTACAGTCTTCCTCCATTAAATCTTCAACCTCTCTGCTCTGCTTATGAAAAAAATCAATGTACTTGTATCATGTTGGCTGTAATGTGGTAGGACCGAGTGGTTTTATCTCTTCCTGAGGGAAAAACGTGTAATTGGAGATCACTATATCTACTCACAACACCCACCCCTTTTAGAAGAGATGTAAACAAAACAGACCCTCACTAGCACTGGTGCACACATGACCATAAACAAAACTATAGCATTATAAGTTGAAGTCTACTAGTATATAAGTAGCATGGACTTTTATATACTGTACAGTTGAAGTCAAAATTATTTGCCCTGCTTTTTTAAACTATTTGCCAAATGATGTTTAACAGAGCAAGGAATATTTCACAGTATTTCCTATAATATTTTTTCTTCCGGAGAAAGTCTTGTTGTTTTATTTCAGCTAGAACAGGGGTGCCCAAACCCTTTTCTTACGAAGGGCCAAAAAACAAACTTGATTGAGGGCCGTGGGCCGAAGGTAAATATATCAAGCTGTATTACAAGGTTTCCATGAATGATTTCCTTGTTTATTTAAAAATAAATAGAAAACATTACTTCAATGTTTTTTTCCATTTTATAATGAACCTATTATAATAAAACATAAGAATTTCATTTATAAGATTATGGAGTTTAATGCTGAATACACTAGTTAAGCTGCACCTGCCTTCATTTACAACATTTAATCGAAACATTTTATTCAAGTAAATTTTTTGTAACTTAAAAATAAAACGAACAAATGAAAGGTTATGTTAAATTAGAAATGATAATGTGTATTAAAACCATTAACCCCAACTCTCTCCAAAACTCTCCCTCTCTTCTCAAATGGGATGGCGGGTCGAATCAAAGGTTGCAATGGGCCAACTTTGGCCCGCGGGCCCTAGTTTGGGCATCTCTGGGCTAGAATATACGCAGTTTTTAATTTTTTAAAAAACATTTAAAGGTCAATATTATTAATAATAATAATTATTATTATTATCATGCTTAAGCAATATATATTTTTTACTTTCTACAGAACAAACCACTGTTATACAATGATTTGCCTAATTACCCTAACTTCCCCAATTACCCTAGTTAAGCCTTTAAATATGAATATTTATATTATCACTTTAAGATAAATATTAGTATCTTGAAAAATATCTAGTCAAATATTATGTACTGTCATCATAGCAAAGATAAAAGAAATCAGTTATAAGAAATCAGTTATTAAAACTTTTATTTTTTTTTTAGAAATGTGTTGAATCAAATCTTTCTGTAAAACAGAAACTGAGGGAAAAGTATACAGGGGGGCTAATAATTCTGACGACTGTATGTGGTTATATAGTGATTTTACTTACGGCTATCTCATAATAATCATAATAGTAGAGAACTGGAAGAAATGGTCATGTGGTATGACTGTAGGATGTGTCACATCAAAAGGCAGTATAGCTGATCTGATCTGCTATTGCGGCCCAAAAAGTCCCAGGAGAGCTAAGCTGCACCGAACTACATCCATAAATCTCCCTTTGCTCTGGACAACCACCCATTAGGAAGAGTCAAGGGGCATGTAGACAGGAAAAAAAAACATTATATTTTACTTTTTGAAGTTGGCATTTTCTATATTTTCTTAGCATTTTATTTTTGAGTTTTTCTTATAATGCTAAAAAATGACATCTTAAAAAGTAAACCTTTACTAGGAACACTCCACTTTTTGTCGGTAATAGTCTTACTTTAAAACACCCCTGGACTTAAACAGTTGAGTTAAAAAAATTGTTTAATCCATTTAGCACTTTTAGCTTAGCTTTGCTTAAGTCATTGAAATGGATTAGACCATTAGCATCTCACTCAAAATATACAAAAAAAAAGACTTTTGATAGTTTTCCTATTTAACGCTTGAAATTTCTATAGTTTCATTATGTACTAAGACCAAAGGAAAATAAGAAGTTGCTTTTTTTAAAGCAAATATGGATGTTGCCTAAGTACCTAGTAAGATGAGCGAGATGCTAATGGTCTAATCTGATTCAATGATCTATGCTTAGCTAAGCTAAGCTAAAAGTGCTCCTGCCAGACCCGGAGATCGGAAAAATGGACTTTAACATGGTTTATCTCAAAAGAGCAGGGAAATTTTCACAGTATGTCTAATAATATTTTTTTCCTCTAGAGAAAGTCTTATTTTTTTATTTCGGCTAGAATAAAAATAGTTTTAAAATTTTCAAAAGCATTTAAAGGTCAATATTATTAGCCCTCTTAAACAATATTATTTTTGACTGTCTATAGAACAAACCACTGTTACACAATGATTTGCCTAATTACCATAACTTGCCTAATTAACCTAGTTAGGCCTTTAAATGTCACTTTAAGCTGAATACTAGTATCTTGAAAAATATATAGTCAATATATATAGTCAGAAAGAACAGGAAGAGAAACATTATATTTGAATATTTGATCTGTGAAGTTTTACTTTTTTTTTTTACCATTTTCTCTTTGAGTTTTTCTTTTAACGTTAAAAAATGACATATTCCATTTAACCTTAAAAAAAAGGCCTTTACTAGCAACACTCCACTTTTGGGGGGTAATAGTCTTACTTTACAACTTCCCTGGACTAAAACAGTTGAGTTTGAAAATTTGTTTAATCCATTTAGCCAATCTCAGTCTGGTGGGAACACTTTTAGCTTAGCTTTGCCTATATCATTGAAATGGATTAGACCATTAGCATAGACCTTTGATAGTTTTCCTATTTAACGCTTGACATTTCTATAGTTTCATCATGTACTAAGACCAACGGAAAATAAAAAGTAGCTTTTTTAAAAGCTAATATGGATGTTACCTACAGATGTTACCTAGTGAGATGCTAATGGTCTAATATGATTCCATGATCTATGCTAAGCTAAAAGTGCCCCTGCCAGACTCGGAGATTGGATGAAAGGACAAAAATAATTAAAAGGATTTAAAATATTAAATCTTAACGGTTTAACTCTACAGTACTTAAAAAGTGAGTACAACTTTGAAAGGAATATCATTTCTATTATGACTGGTTGGTATGCATGTGACACGAGCTACAATATTAGGTAGACTAATGAATTGTCGTCTTGTCACTCTTTCAGGCAAAGATCACGTTTGTAAGTTTGTTGGATGTGGCCGCAATGATCGCTTTAATTATGTCGTCATGGAACTTCAGGTAAGGTCTGATTGACCGGTTGTGCTTCTTATTGTGTGCCTAAAATTACTGCCGTAATGATGATGCTAATTATTTTGAATTTAACGTGAGAGGGCAGAGTGCTATAAAGATAAATTAACACCAGTGAGGGTTAAAGTAACTTTGTGACCCATAAAGCCTCTTATTTTGAAGCATAAATAAGGTAAATGCATATTTTCCTACAGCATGCATGTACTTAAGTATTTAAGATGCAAATGTAATAATATGTCTTTTTTTATGTTGGATTTTTGCAACTTTGCAGTCAGACTGTGTGTGTTTGTTTGTTGATTTTGCGTTAAACTTGCTGCTCGATCAACAATTTACAGCTAAACTGATTAATTGTTGTCTTTTGCAGGGCCGTAATTTAGCGGATCTTCGGAGGAGCATGAACCGTGGCACTTTCACAGTCAGCACTACGCTCAGACTGGGACTGCAGATACTGGAGGCCATCGAGAGCATCCATTCAGTGGGCTTTTTACACAGAGACATTAAACCGGTAAGAACTGCTGGTTTCAACTCTTTCAGCTGCCTATTACATGAACAGTTAACGGTGCATTTCTGAAGTTAGTTCTGAAAAATGCTGTTCAGAATAAAAAAGTATCTCACTTTTTTGCCCACGGTTTCACATTTTAGCTTTACATTTTAGACCTACCAGGTTTATTAGTGTAAATGAATGCCTTGATGCTGGAGGGCCGGTGTCCTGCACAGTTTAGCTCCAACTCTAATCAAACACACCTGCTTATAGATTTGTAGTGATCTTGAAGACACTGATCAGCACGTTCAGGTGTGTTTGATTAGTGTTGGAGCTAAACTGTGCAGGACACTAGTGATTGGTCGTTCTTGAATGATTCGTTCATTTTGAAAGTGTGTGTGTGTGTGTGTGTGAATGTGTGTGTATGGGTATTTCCCATTGATGGGTTGCAGACGGAAGGGTATCCGCTGCGTAAAACATATGCTGGATAAGTTGGCGGTTCATTCCGCTGTGGTGACCCTAGATTAATTAAGGGGCTTACCTCAAAAGAAAATGACTGGATGAATGAAAAACTAAAAACTAAATATATAAAAATAATAGAAATATGTTCACAAGAATAAAATCTAAAATAAAACCAACAAAACCTTTAATTAAACAAACTAAAACTATACTAAAATTTACAGCATATTTTTTTTAAAAGTAAAAAAAAAATGTTAAACTAAAATAACTTTCACTCTCACTGACATAAAGCCAATGACAGATGCTCACAATTTCTGGGCCAGAAATTGCCTAAAGGCAGACTGTTGGCCTGGTGTGTCTCGTCCCTGAAACACAGGAAAACCAATGTTCTAAACATGTCTGGAAGAAATAAAGCAGTGCTGGAAAGCTTTTCAAGATAAACATTGTTCCTGACTCTTGCCTGATCATATCCTTGTTTTGCTAATGTCCATCTTGCACACTGATCCCTTTCTCTTACACCAGGGCTTCTCAAACGCAGTTCTTGAGGGCGGGTGTCCTGCAGATTGTAGCTCCAACTTGCCTCAACACACCTGCAAGGATGTTTCTAGAAAGCCTAGTAAGAGCTTGATTAGCTAGCCATGGTGTCTGATTGGGTTTGGAGCTAAAATCTGCAGGACACCGGTCCTCCAGGACCGAGATTGAGAACACCTGTCCTACATCATCATGATTTTATATGTTCCTTATAAGTAGGGCCACACGGAATCTGCGCGCGCCGAATTCCGCAGATTTCCGCAGATTTTTTGCCCATCATTGATTCTGTTTATTTACAGGTGTAAATGTGTGTAAATTTATATTTATTCAGTTTTCAAATTAATTTCAGCAATAATATTGACTACTATGAAAATATTCATATGATTTATTTACAATACAGTGTGTAAAGTGCTATTTTCTGTCTTTTAGTAGAGATTTTATTTATACGAGAGACTTGCTTTGTTTACCAAATAAAGTGCATCTAATTGGATTTGCATTGAAAACATTAAATAAAAGTTAAAAAGGTATTACTTTTTATTTCATATATACATTTTTAAGTTATGATTTTCCTAAAATCATTCCGCATAAATCCGCAGATTTTAACCAAAATACTCCACAGAAATAGCAAAAAATGTCCGCAGATTCCGTCTGGCCCTACTTATAAGTGTAGTTTGCTGCTCAGTATCTTCAGTAATAAAAAATGTTAACTGCTTACGATACCAAACGGTACTGAAATTTTTAAAACGTCTATTTCCTGCTAACATTTGAGTGCAGTTGAGCACAGTCTTAAACAGATTTGCCATTGTGTTGTGTGATTGGCCGTGAAGGTCATCAGTTCACTGAAATCACCGCTGTGTACTGAGTGTAATCACAGATACAGGGACACTGGAGCATTTTAAATCCGTGAAGATCAGCTGGTCTGTTTATAAGCTGACATACGAGCAACCTGCTGAGGAATTGACTGATCTTCATGGCTTTAAAACGCTCCAGTGTCCCTGTATCTGTGGTTACACTCAGTAAACAGCGGGGAGTTTGGTGAACTGATGACCTTCATGACCATTCACAGTCATTCTGTTCTGTCTTATTGTAATAAATGTCCCCGCTGTTAATGTCTTGTTCACTCTGTTTTCAGTCCAACTTTGCCATGGGCCGTTTCCCTAGCACATGTCGAACTTGCTACATGTTAGACTTTGGTTTGGCGCGCCAGTTTACAAACTCCTGTCAAGAAGTCAGACCGGTCAGTACTTTTCAGTCACAAATGGTCCTTCTGAATGTATATTTGTGCGTTTTTTGTATTGTAAGATTCTTTTCTCTCTTTAGCCTCGTCCTGTCGCAGGGTTTAGGGGTACAGTACGATACGCCTCAATCAATGCACACAAGAACAAGGTACTGTAAGAATCCTACATGTTCACCATGTTGTCGCCTCACAATCTCATCAATCGTTCTTTTTGACCTCGATAATTCTGGTCTGATCAGATTTGTTTTGATCATATTGTCACAGGAAATGGGAAGACATGACGACTTGTGGTCTTTATTCTACATGCTGGTGGAGTTTTTGGTTGGTCAGTTGCCCTGGAGGAAAATCAAAGACAAGGTGCTGATCAGGCTGGAAGAAAAAACAGCTACGAAAGCATTTTCATGTCTGTTGGGAAGTTATGATGATGATCATATCTGTTTGTTTATGCATTAGGAGCAAGTGGGGAAGTTAAAAGAGACGTACGATCATCGGCTTATGTTGAAACACCTGCCCCCACAGTTCACTGTCTTTCTGGACCACATCAGCAATCTGGACTACTTTACCAAACCTGACTATCAGGTAAAGAAAATCAAAAGTATGATGGAATATCTACTGTAATTGTGGTCAATCTGACATGAACATTTTATCTCCACTCTAGCTGCTGAGGACTGTTTTTGAGAATAGCATGAGGACCTACAATGTAGTGGAAAACGACCCATATGATTGGGAAAGGATGAGCTCAGATAGCCCGATGACAATCACCGCAACGGCGAACACACCCCAGCATCACACACGCCTCACACCAGCTCAGATGGGGTAAAACATATGACTGCTTCATGTCTAATTGAATTCTCTCAAACATTTGCATTTTTAGTAGCGATGTCCCCACGAAGAGTTCTCAGGTGCTTCTTCTCTCTTCCAGCATTGTTAATAACTCCTTGGTGCCTGGAGATCTTCTGAAGGAGAACACTGAAGAAGTTCTGCAAGACGAGCATCTCAGTGATGGAGACAATCCTCGGCCTGAGCATCTCCTTGGATCTCCGAAACTTCCTCTCAGGAACCAGGAGATTGATGTCTGGGAGGACTTGGACCGCAACCGGAACAGAATCAGTCCTGCTGTCTTGAAGGTACCAGAATGAAACCATTCATCGAAATATTTCTCCATCGATGCACGTTCTAAATTCTGCTTTCATTCTTTTCCAGATGGGAACTGATGATGAGCATAGCAACCAAGGCAATCAGAGCCCCCATGCTGGGCCTAGCATTGGTTCACCAGTGCGAGTTCGCTCAGAGTTGGTGCCCTCAGATAGAGACACTCCTCTTCTGAGGAAACTGCGCAACATCCATAGCTTTGAGCTGGAGAAGAGATTAACTTTAGAGCCCAAACCCAACACTGAGCGTTTTGTAGAAGCCTGGTAAGTTTCGTCTACAGGGGTTCCCAAGCTTTTCAGCCCCTGACCCCCAAAATAACAATGCCAGTGACTCAATATTCTCTGAGGTGGTTATAAATATACAAACCTTGCATGCAATGGTGCAAATTTACTAATAGGGCCAAGTCTATTTTTCGTTTAATTTTGCAGAACTCCAATTGAAAACCATCTTCCATGTTCAGTTGTGGCTTATATTGACTTTTTAAAATACGTGAGTTCTATAAAGGTGTCAACGTTTAACCTGATGCCATAAAATCAGCCATTTGACACTATTGTTGCCTCTTTAATACAATGTAATGCCCCCAGGGGTCACAATTTGCATGTTGTTTTTTATGTAACCATTAGTTACTATTTATTTTCTTCTGTATGGATATGGATAAGATATGGCAATTCTTTTTTTTTTGAATATTATATTTTTATTTTCTTAAAGCAACACAGAGCAATACAAAAAGCAATGACAAATATAAAGACGAAAAAGAATAAGCAAACAAAAAGACGAGAGAAAAAAAAGGATATTAAAAGCATTATTGCATCAGTTCCTCCACTATTATACGAGTCAACAATGTTACACATCTAGGCCAGTGGGCACAAGCAATATGGTGATCTTGCAGATGATGACAGGGTTATACCTTGTTATCCTGAACAGTTGACAAATAATTTAAAAAGGGTTTCCAGGTGGCTTCGAAGCCAGCAATGCTATCAGAAAGATTGTGTCTTAGTCTCTCTAAATGTAAAGTGCTAGAGAAGTCTGAAAGCCATGACTTAAAAAGTGGTTTTGATTCTCTTTTCCATAAACAAAGAATACATTTTTTGGCTAACACTATTCCATATTGGACTGCTTTTTAAAATTGATGACTGAACCCATGAAGGAAGTCAGACCAACCAAGAACAGTGATTGCTAGATCAGTGGCGAGGTCACAAGAATAAGCCTCAGAGTAGAAGTTAAAAATTTCGCTCCAAAACTCAAAGTTTTGGGCATGACCAAAAAAGATGTCCTAAGAAGCCTTCCGCTGATTTACATTTGTTACATTTAGAGGAGATGGAGGGGTAGAATTTATTAAGCTTAACCCTAGAATAATGAAGCCGATGTACTACTTTATATTGGATCAGTTGGTGTCTTGAGTTAATAGAACGTGTATTTATGACCTTGATAGAATTTTTCTAGTCCTCATTGGTAATTTGAATGCCTAAATCATTCTCCCAGGAATCTGTCAAATACAAGGTATATATTGGCCCATTTCCACTGAGTGGTACAGGACGGTACGGTACGGGTCACCTTTATCAGGCTTGCGTTTCCACTGCAAAAGGGTACTCTTTTGGTGGGCGTGGTGTACGACAGAAAGTTTCAGTCGACGTCATTTTCGCTCGAGGAAATGTCTACAGTAAAGCTTTATGTGTCGTTCACAAATCATACAAGAAGCACTTCTCACAAAACAGATGCTTTATTATACACATAAACACTGGTGTAAAAATGTCATTACTGACTGAACATGATCTGATTATAACTGCAGATCAATGATGCGAAATAGCCTACTGTCCGCGATTATATCAAATAAATAAATAAATGCAGCATATATGAACACATACAGCCCCTTACAGTCTCCGATGTTACCAAATTACAGAAAAACTAGACACAGCAGACATTTATGCCTTATTCAGGTTAAAAAACAATACGAAATATAGCCCCCAGTCAGTGCAAACCACTCATCTGTATCTTTTATCTTCACCAGTACATGTAGCCTCTCCGTCATTATTCTCTCGTTAGAGAGTTACTCCGTCATTCCGAGTTTATAATAATCCAGTTTAAGAAGTTTGTTATTTCAAATATTGACATGCACGCGAGCACAAGAGACAAAGCGAAACCTCTCGCACTTATGGGCTCGTAACCCATAAAAATCTGCTCTTCTCTTGGCTTTCTGGCTGTTTAAGACGACAACAAGGTTTGTTTAAGCTCGGGTCGACCATGGCTCATTATTATATGTTTATATTATTTCGGTGTATCGTCTCTCGGCTGTGTATTAAACATGGCGGGTCCTTTGTTTTTATTCTGCTTGTTGCACGAGCAAATGACGTATCTCTGTAAGCCAATAGCATTCAGCTGCGTGTCTAGCTCCGCCTTTTAGTCATCTTTTGGTACGCTTGGGACCCTTTGCAAAGGGTGACTAAAAAGTGGTACAGTACGGTTCGGTTCAGTACGCTTTTAGACAGTGGAAACGGCCTTAAAAGCATACCGAACCGTACCGTACCACTCAGTGGAAACGGGCCATTAGTTCAACTGATCATTAAAATGTCTATAAAATAGGAAATCTAATTAGAGGCAAAGATGTGGCAATTCTAATAGTTTAATGAAATGAATTCGATTTTTGGAAATTATTATTGTCTATTATTGTCCTGCGACCCCGACTTTGGGAACCCCTTGCTCTTCTACGCACAAAAATACATTATTTTTAAATATTCAGCATTCAAAAGCTTGTTTTGGAGACTTAAGGTCTTTGCACACTGAGTTAGAAACGTTTGTATCCATTTTTTTTTTCGTATTAGTATCTGAAAAATTAATTACGCACAGAAACTTTGCACACTGAGTCCAACTTGTATGAATTATTTGTTGCAGAAAAAATTTGGTTTAAGCAATTCAAGCAGTGATGTCTTGTTTTCCTCCCTCCTCTTCAGTTAAGGAAGCAAATATTATGTCCACTCAATTCACTATACAGAGAGGAAGGATAGTTAACTTTCTTATTAAAGAGCTACATAGGATAATTCAGAAATTCCAAGTTTATTTCAAGAAATCAGTGACTTTTTGTTACTTTGCTTGTTATTCTGCTGCCACGACACAAATATCCATAAACCAATCCTAAATGGGAAAAGGCGATAAAGGTGCGCCAGGCATTGAAAATAGCATACAGTGGTATATACATCAGTGGTTCTTATTCATCCACCACATTCTCTCTTTATATTTCACACTTTTTTTGTCATAGAGCACTCTATGCTGCAAGTGTCAACATTCTGGGTTTTGGCTATCTCTTGTAAGGTGACTCTGAACTGTCAAAACTCTAGTTCTCAAACTTATTTACGGATGTGAAAATTCGAAACCCGTTCCAAATTGTTAATGATAAACCAAATCTTCAGAAGCAGTGTGCAAATGTGATTGAGACAGCATTAGGTTGAATATATTTCAAAATTTGAGATTCAGAGTGCGCTGAACTTTATCCTTCATTCTTTTGGTGTTTATGAGCAGTTCTGGGAAGCAGGCACCTGGTACAGCACAGGAACGGGGCACTGATGGTGTCCCTGGCATGGCCATATCCAACGGAAGTCCCACTGAGCGTGTTTGGCACTACGACGAGGAATTCCGCTCTGGCTCACCCAAGCCTGCCTCGCCAGGATCTCCTGAGCAGGGCGAATGTGCAGCCAACAGTGGCTTTGTCCACCTCAGCTCAGGTCTGCAAGATGTTGAGCTGCGCGATTGGGTGATGATCGAGAAAGCCTCTGACCTGCAGGACTTCAAGGAGTCCGCAGGAAGCAGCCCAGGACATCAAGCCAAACTCACTAGTAGCCCTTTGGATGAGTGTGAAGAGGAGCCTGAGGTTTTGCAGCTGATGGACGAATCTCCGGATAAAGAATCTACTCCTAGTGCTGTTCAAGGAGATATACGCATGCCTCATGCAGTCTGTAGCCCACAAAGGATGGACCGGTTGGAACTCAGTGTATTCCCTGGTTCTGGTGGACCTCCTGTGACCCCCACAAGCCCCGGTGAGGCGCTGGCTGAAGGAGCGCTCACACAGGTAACTGTCTCAGAAAGCTGTTGTTTTGTCTTTTCGACATATTGTCTGCAGTCCTAAATGTGTTCATGTGATCCTTAGACTAATCTTAAAAGGTTTTCAAATAGAGTACTGTTTCACTTTTTGACACTCTCTGTGGGATGTAAGGCTTATCAAGACAAGTTTAAAAGATTTCATCAGCACCATGACCTAAGGGTATCTGAGGATTAGACTGACAGTGCCCCTTAGTGGTCGGAAATTGTATAATTTGAAAGAATCATAAGCAAACTTAAGACAGTAGCTAAGGCTTTCTTGGCAAAACTTTAGCCTATTAGGAACCGATTGAAGTATTTGTACTTTTTACCTTTTTAACGGCCCATCTTATAGCTTTCTCTTCAGAAATCTTCATTTACAGCATGCACACTCTGGTCAGCAGGTTAAAGGTTGTCTCTGAGAACTGCTCACCTGTCAGCCACAGTAATGAGATCCAGACAGCTCACTTTCGTCTCTGTGATGTAAGCTTATGTTAGTCTAAGTTAAGCTGATACTGTTACCTGAGCTCTTGTATCCTCACGGCTCAGGTCAAGAATCTGCAGTGTTGCAAATGCAGAACTGACCTAATGTGATAGTATGCTGCAGATTTAAGCATAATACCAACCCTCCAAAAGTTTATTTCAAATAGGGACTTTCGCTCTGGAGCATAACATTTTTATAGTTTCTTGATTGCTTTTTGTGTTGTATTCACTGCAGAAGAACTAGAAACGAATTTAGTTTTAAGAATTATTTTTGGGGGGGAACTAAATTAGCTCCTAGTTCAAGTAGTGCTCCTGTGGCCCCACAATCCTGCAGAGTCCAGCTTAGGGTTAGTTAAAGGCGATTGCCATGCACTTTTCTCGGTAAAGCCGGATTTGTAATCAGTAGTAAGTCTTCAGTTCATGCTTTCAGATGGAAGAGTATTTCCAACACACAGTTGTAGTTCATATTGATATTGCATTCATTATCATAGATTATCACATGACCTTCTCTCTTCCAGTTGTTGATTTTGTTGAATGCGGTACTTGATGTCACTGTCAACTGGCACACTTCTTAATTCCTATGGTGTCAGAATGATGCAAATGCCACCAGGAAATTGTCCTGGGGAAAATTTAGTTCTTAGGGGACCAGCATGATGACTAGTTCCTATAACTGAGTTTATATAACTGCCTGGTGAAAAAGGCTCTAATGTCTGTTTGTGAACTTTCTAGATTTTGCATTCTTTCTATTTACAGTACATGTGTGCAGCTGTACCCATCTGCTTCCTCTCATTCCTTCATTAACTCTTACTATCTTCCTATCCATTTTAATCAGACTTTTTACTCCACATTACTACCCAACAACCCCAAACCAACCCCCTGACTCACCTCACGAAATCATCTTTGCCTCCTTTCCACTGATCCCCACTTTCCTTTTCTAGCTTCCAACCTCTCCTGCATCCCAACCTGAGGAGCTTGTGGCAAGGACGTGCAGCCCTCTGCACTTGCGTTCCCCCAGCCCACACACCCTCCTGACCACCCTGTCGGACCCCCTGCACCAGCGCGCTCCACCTGGGATGCGCCGTAGCCAATCTGCAGACCACCAAAACCATCCTTCCTCTTACACCTCCTCGTGCCATGGCTCGCTGCCACTACCTTCCCAGCCCCGCGCTGCCCATTCACCTGGACGCAGGAAACTTCCTGCCATTCCAGCAACTGCCGCAAACACCAAGTTCCCCTCAGTCATACGAATCACCCGTGCACAGCTTCAGCAGGTGAATAGGCACTCCCATTCCGTGCTTCCCATAATCTCTGCCATCTCTCCCCACTAAACATGTCTTCTCTTCAGTCTTGCAACTTATGCTTTTTGTTGTTGTTGTTGTTGTTGTATTTGACTGTAGTTCTGAAGTACTCCTGATTTTGATGCGCTCTCTCCTCAGACAACCCCAGGAATCTTGTTCTGTCTCTTATGCATGCCCAGTAAAGTTTTCTGTCCAGGGTTTGTACTTCAAATACTGTATAGTTAATAGCTCTGTTCCTTGTAAACCTAGTGAACTCATTACAAAGGAGGCTTAAAAACACAAAAATAGCAGTTGCAACATTTCTATAATTGTAAGTTTGTGCAAATGAAGATTCATTTTGCTTGGCAAGTACAAAAAAGTAGATGGTGTTGATCATATCAATGTACTCGGTCATAATGGCTTCATTTAATAGTCTTGAAAGGAAATCTGTTTTGGGCAAGTTGTCTGACAATTCTCTATTACAGTGCTAGCAATTTTCCCTGGTGTTCTTCATAAGGGTATCCAATCCTGCATTAGCTTAGCAGAATGCTAGCTTGAAACTCAGTAGAAATCCAGTTCAAATGTCAAGCCTCATGCTTCAGTCACTAGGTTTGGGAACAAAGCTTATGTGTTTTCATTCTTCCCAAAATGTTCCTAACTTGTTTACTTGTCAGATTTTACTTTTTTATTATAGGTGTTTAAAGCAGGTGTGTCTGATCTTGCTCCTGGAGGATAGCTGAACTGCTAAATTTAGCTCCAGCCCTAATCAAACATGCCTAAACCAGATAATTACGTTTTTTCAATGCCTAAAAGCGTCCTGCTAGTTGGCGTGAAACAGGTCAGAGCTAAATTTGGTTTGATGTTGGCACTCCTGGAGCAGGGCTGGATGCTCCTGGTCTAAAGGATATTAAAACCTTATAGACGTTGTCTCTCAGTAACAGTAAAATGTGTGTGGTTTGTCAAACATCAATTTGTATCTGCATGCAAGCATGTTTAGTTAAGCATTCGCATCAAGATGGACCTTAATTGGTTTCTCCTGGGTGACATCGTGAATGTGTGTGATGATATATACGTGTGCTAATTTTGTCTATCCCTTTCTCAGCTGACAGCTCAACGACCCTCTGCGATGTCCTCCCAATGTGCATCTGACTGTGGTTCACTGGACAGGCGTGATACTGAAAATGGTAACAATGGGATGCATCCACAAGACAACACAGCTGACATCAACTCTCCACAGGAGCACGCTGCTTTCCACCTCACTAGCCTTGCGAATGTCGAGGTGGATCCTTTGCTAAATGGGAATGGCCATCAGAAACCTTCAAGCCCAGTGCCAAGCCTGATCCCATCTCCACGCACACCTCCTTCTCCACGTAGTCCAATTCTGATGAATGGCTGTCATACGCCACCTTCAGACACACAGAGAAATGGCAACGAGCAGCTTCAAGTACTAAAAGACCTCAAGAGTGACTCTCTAATCCTTGAGCATGTGAGTGATCCCAACCACTGCACAGTGGAAGAGGGCAAGGAGAATGCTCCTGCTACTAATGGCCACTCTTCTCCAGCTTCCACTCCCAAACAAGACCCCAGCCGTCGGCACAGCCGCATCCCAGTGTTAGAACCGTCTAGCCTTCTGGATCCCCCACCAGGATCTGCTAAAGAGAAGCTGCTCCAGAGGAGGGTTCACCACATTCCACTCTCCCCCTCTGCTTCCCCATCGCTGTCCTCTGACCGGCGGGCCATCATTGTTGCCATGCAGAGGGACCAGATTTCTTCTGCCTCTTCTGAACGCTCTCAAGATGATGAGTCGCTTATGGGATCTCGTTCTGATCGTCATGGAGATGACGCCCTCTCACTGTCCTCGTCCTCCAGCCCACTTTTACGAAAGAGTAAAATACCTCGGCCAGTTACCCCTACAGCTAGCATGGAAACCCTTACTGGACACTTCATGCCTCGTCCACCACCAGGCAAACCTCCTAGCCGCTCAACTGTGGATGGAAGGTGAGTATTTTGGCTGAACAAAGCCACCATAAAGTTTGCCAATTTTTTGTTAAATTAGAGCGGGGGTGCCAAACTCAGTTCCTGGAGGGCCGAAGCCCTTCACAGTTTAATTCCAACCTTGCTCCAACCCACTTACCTGTAGGTTTCAAACAAGCCTGAAGGACTTAGTTTGGTCCGGTGTGTTTAATTAGGGCTGGAACTAAACAGTGCAGAGCTGCAGCCCTCCGGGAACTAAGTTTGACAGTCCTGAATTAGAGCATTTACAATTATTAATTTAGCAGATGCTATTATTCAGAGAGACTTACCAATCATCAAAGAGTAGCAGTATATAAATGCTATGCTTCCAAATTTTTGTATAAACATGTTTAAGTCAAATCAAGTCGAGCTTTATTGTCATTACGCTACATGTGTGGACATGAGGAACAAAATGTTGTGTCTCGCAGGATCATGGTGCTACATAAATTAATCATAAATACAAACACTGGACATAAGAGTTATTTAAAAAAAAAACTATGCATAACTAACATATACTATAAGTCACTTAACTATACACACAAGGCTATACAAGTACTTTTACATAAGACTGAACAATGTTGTGCAGGATATTGTGCAAGAGAGGTATTAAAGGTGAATATTGTGCAAAAGAGGTATTTAAGGTTTAACATTGTGCGAGAGTTTTTATTTAGGTTGAAGTAAGCAGTGCAGCATGATTGTGGTACATTTATAGAAAACATCTTTTCATTATTGAGTTCTTGTAGGATGGAGTTTAGGTAAATTGTCAGGTGCATAACATGAGTCCCACATAGGTAAATTTCTCTGGCCCACGCAATCAGCTTTTTGTCGCAATCAACATGTCGCAGTGAATTACGGTACATAATTGGACCAAGTCTGGCTTCCAAACAAGGGCCAAACATGGCCCATATATGGGGCAAGCCTCAGCCAAGTTAATAACCCATAACTGGCCCTGAATTAGGCCAGATATGTTGGTTTGTCACGACTGTGGTGGATTTGATAAACCGCTTTATTGTCGTGCTTTTTCTCGAAGTGACCTGTTTGGTAGAACTTTTTCTTTACTCAAAAATAATTAAAATGTATTTTAAAAGTGGGACAAGATACGCTAAACTTACATGGCCCACATATAAATTTGTAACATCTGGGCCAAATACCACATTTAATATCTGGCACAAGTCTTGTGTGCCGCCTTATAGACGGTGCCACCTCTGCCAAAACCCAGGCCATGTTTGTCTCACATGCTGCATGCCAGTGCCGGACGATTGTCTGCTGTGCCAGCTTTATGTCAAATCTGGGCCAGAATTCTTTGCTACCTGGGGTGTTTCTACAGGAATGGTCCAAAAGCAGGACCATTCTTCCAAAACTTTCCTGGAAAACAGGAATGGTCCAGAAACAGAGCCTTGTGGGACTCCACATGTAATGGATGTGCTCGTTGACTTTCTGATACTTGCATAGGCCACTACAAGACATTCCCTGAAAGCCCTTCTTAGTTTTTCAGAATGTTTTGACCAACAGTATCAAATGCATTTCTGAGAGCAATACCAGTGCTGCTAATTTGCCTCTGTCTGCATTTAGGAAAATATCATTTCATTTGTTATTTTTATGATGGCTAGACTTACAAGTGAGGATAAAAGAAGCACTATAAATCATCGAGAGAGTAGCAGTATATAAATGATGTGCTTGCAAATTTTTAGCATAAACAATTTAAACAGGAATGGCCCAAGAACAGAGCCTTGTGTGACTCCGGATGTCATGGATGTGCACTTTCACTTTCTGATACTTGCATAGTAAACTACAAGACCTTCCCTCAATGCTCTACCCAGTTTTCCAGCCTGTCAAAAAGTTTTGTTTAACAGTATCAAATGCATCACTGAGACCAATTCCAGCGCTGCTAATTTGCCTCTGTCTGTATTTAGGAAAATATCTTTTCATTTGTTATTTTTATGATGGCTGTCTTTATAATATGATGTGATCACCTGTGTAACACACACTAAGAATGGCATGATGCATTCCAGAAATATGGAATGTTAATGAGAGAGTGTCTGGAGCAAACGGAGAGGAGACAGTGTGATCAAAACGTATGACTTTCTAGACAACCAAGATTCTTGCTTGCCCCCAAGAACTGTAGACGTTCAGTATGTTCACCACACTCGGGCGCAGTTTGAATGATATTTTATACCTCTATCCCTGCACTTACCCCTCCTCAGTCAGGCTATTCTGAGCATCTTATCAACTCATCTGTCTACCATTTAGCAACCGCTTAGAACACCCTAACAACTTTATTAATACCTAGCAACCACTCAGAATGTGTTTGCATTTCAAACCAGTGGACTAACTGCCACAGCAAACACCAAGGACGCCATATCCAGATCATCTGGCTCCTAGAAAGTACCTAGAAATGCATGATTACTAAAATGCTGGCGGTTCGTTGCGCTGTGGCGACCCCAGATTAATAAAGGAACTAAGCCGAAAAGAAAATGAATGAATGAATGATAAATGCTAGGAAGTTTGTCATTCTGTCTTGTTGCTAAAATGGGGCTGTTTGTGGTTACTAAACAATAGTCACAGCCTTTAGATCGGGTGTTAAAGTATTCTGACCGATAGTAGATTGACTTCTTTTTGATCATTTTATAAGTTCTTCAGACAGCATGTTATTGTCCATCTGTTTCATGCTAGGAAGACAAGTTTATGTATATGGCACATTTACTACATGCATATTTACTTCAAAGGGATAAAAAAAATCATAAAATTACCCTAACAGAAGCAAGAGAATTAAAAATAATGTAAAATAACAATGATTTTTATGTTTTTCGTACATCCAACTGGTAATTTTGTTACAAATTGGCAGAGGGAGCCAGTGGGGCAGTAGTGGGTGACAGCGCTTAGATCTAAGTGCCATTTGCATAGCTGTGGTAAGTGATTTGGTTCTTTCTGATCATTTGGCTCAGTGAGAGCATGAACAGGTTAGTGAGGTAAGATCTTTACAACAAGGGAATTCCAGTACTACTTGTGATAAAAAGAAACTTTATTAAGAGACGCAGAAATGAAAATTTCATCAGCATGTTTTTCACCTCCATCTTCTACTAAAGAAGAATGTTGAAAAAATCAGCCATTGACATTCATAGTAGGAACAAAAATATTATGCAAATCACTTTTCAGTATATCTTCCATTGGGTTTAACAGAAGACAGAAACTCAAACAGGGTTAAACCATCCCTTTAATAGAATAATACCAATGTTTTTTTTTAAATATATGTGTATTGAATATCCAGAGTAAGGCTTTTAAGCAGAAACATGTTGGTATTTTCTGATTAATAAAGTCTCTTTTTATCAAAAGTAGTGCTGGAATCCTCAAATTTGTTTAAACAATTTAAACAGGAATGGTTCAAGAATTGAGCCTTGTGGGACTCCACATGTCTTAGATGTCTACTGATTTCCAATATTTACAAAAGAAACTAAAAGAGCTTCCCTGAAAGCTCTATTCAGTTTTACAGCCTATCAAAAAATTATGATCAACTGTGTCAAATGCATCTCTAAAATCAATACCAGCGCTGCTAATTTGCCTTTGTCTGCATTTAGGCAAATATCAGTCATTTGTTGTTTTTATGATTCCCATCTCTGTACAACAATGTGGTCGGAAGCCGGATTGAAAATTGACCATTTGAGCTAAAGAGTTTAAACAGCTGATGAAAAAAAAAACTATTTCAAACTTTTGCATATAAAAGGAAGATTTAAGTTTGGTCTGTTGTTGGTAAATATGGTATTATTTATCTTCATACTGCTGTCTTCTGAGACTTTACAAATATCCTAGAAAGAAGCAAGGTATTTCAGTATACACATTCTCTTCCAATTGCCTTGAAATGCTAAATAATGATCGCACAATTCTTGAAATTTTTCTGGGCTGTCTACATTTTTTTATGTTCAATCCACTTCAGTTTCTTAAGGTAACTTAATCAATTAGGGTTGGGAAAACATGAAGGAATTGTGAAGAACCCTGCATTATTTACAGTGTTTGAAGAGCAAGTTCATACACAACACACAAATAAAAGTTAAATCAACGAAGAGGAATGTGGACATTAAAATTGAGTAATTTTAGCATGCCAAAAGTCAGATTTATTCATTCATTCATTTTCGGCTTAGTCCCTTAATTAATCTGGGGTCACCACAGTGAAAATGAACCGCCAACTTATCCAGCATATGTTTTACACAGCGGATGCCCTTCCAGCTGCAACTCATCTCTGGGAATCATTCACACTCATACACTACGGACAATTTAGCTTACCTTGACTCCAAAAGGAGACAGATTCAGTTCCACATGAGGTTATTAATTAGCAAATTATATAAATATTACGAATGTAAACATTAGGTGAGCAGGTTGCATTGTAACCCTGTGTCCTAACAACACGCTTCATGACGAGATACGCAGTGATAAGCAATTTGGCTTAGATGCTGAATCACGTGTTTAGTTCTAAAGTTCAATTTCAAGGTCTGAGGTGAACTATCTGCTGCTGCTTTCAGTATATGGCAATAAATGTTAAGTAAAATGGCATTCAAACTCACATTGTTAGCATTTAACACTGAATAAAGCACATGAGGTGTACCTGAGGTGATCATTGTCATAGTGTTCTGTTGTTCAGCTGTCGTTTCTAATATCAGGGGCGCCCCAAGGGGTGGCCCTGGGTAAACTCTGGCCACCCCAATACGATTTTTCTGTTGCTATTATTAATTCAAATGTACCTTCATAAATTCACAATGTTTTAATTAATTAATTAAGAAATAAATTAAATGCCGCCACTAAATTATTATGGATTGATTAGCGCCTTTTTGATGCAATCAAATATTTTCCTCATTGAGCGCCTGCGTGCTGTAGCGCACGGCTTTTTCGAGGCTATCGCGCACCGTACATGGGCTAGTTTATGAAGATTACTATGAGAAAGGCTAGGATGACTGCGCAGATGTGACAGAGGGAGTCGGCGAATTTAACATGACTGATGTTGCCTTATTTACAGAGTAATAAGACAACTTTTGCTCGATCGGATCACATGTAAACAAGAGAGACACAATCCGGTTTAAAAACATGCTGTTTAAACGCTAAAGCCTTTAGTCCACTTCCGATCATACTGCACAGGCTTTCATTTTAATACCTCTAAAAATAGGGCTTTTTTGATGTGCACCAGTGACACAATGATGAGCTGGAGATTGAACGAGGAGTTTTGAGAATTTCAATTCTGATCTGAGAAATGGACCACCAAAGCCACTGAGAAAAACTGTAACAGAATGAGTGTTTATCCATTAAATAAAATAACCACAATACCTGAAAAAAACCACACACACACTGAAATAGCAGGTTGTGTATGAGAGCTGTTCTTTGAAGAAAATAAGCAGCTTTAGCCTAATGCAAAACAGTTTGCAGTCAAATTTGATAAGAATTTATTTTAGCAAAAGAAAAAAAAATATATATATTTTGGACACAATTCAGTGTAAAATGTAAGACATTATTTATAAAGATAGACAGGTATAATTCCCTATGCAACCATGTGTATGCTGTTCAATAAAAGTATGTGAAAAATAACTGACCGGAAAAGGGTTTTTAAACAAAACATTGATTTATATTTGGTTTGCATGTGTACTTGCTGAATTATTGCAAGAAATAAATTGCAATGTTCAAATTAATTAAAACACTATTATTTCATCTACCATAAACAAAAATATAACATTACACTGAATTCATTATTTTTTGTGTGCCACCCCAAGATTTGGTGAGGCCTCATCTGGCCACCCCTAAGAAAATTTTCTGGGGGCGCCACTGTCTAATATAACAATTTGAGGTTTTGGTTAGGACAACAACTTCTTTTGGGTGCTGTTGCTTTTGTCCAGAACACAGTTTAAATCACTCGCTCCTATACTCAATCTGGCAACCTGTAAAAATATTAAAATACTCGTACTCATATCGATTTGTAAAAATAGGGGGTATCAGTTCATCCCTACTAAACTTTTTGTTCAATTCACTTCAATTTAAGTTAACTTAATTGATTTGGGTTGGGCCAACATTTTGTTCCTTAGTTCTGCGTCTTGTGTTTAGATGCAAAGATGTATTCTGCTAATAACCCATTAGTCCTTTTACATTAGCAACAAGAGTGTTGATATTACAGAAGCTGTTTATGGATTTTAACAATACTCTGTTTGCTTCTCCTCCAGGTTGCGGCGGTACAGGATTCGTGCTGGCAGCACCAGTGACTCAGACCTGCTGACGTGTCTGGCCCAGCTAATGCACGGCAGCTCACCCCGTGGCTCTCCTCAGCACAGCAGCTCATCTCCGCAGCATGTGAGCGGCAGGCATGTTTTCCACCACCTCCACCAGCGCAGCTCCAGCGCCTCCCCGCGCAGCTCGTCCTCCCTGCAGCGCTCCGTCAGCTCCTCCCCGTCCCGCCACGAGCACCGTGGAGGCTGTCTGGGCCGCAGCCGATCTCCTCCCAGTTTTTCAGGCTCGCCTCCTCAGCGTCGCTCTCACCCACACACACAGGACGGGTGCTGCGCGAGACAGGCCCGCTCCGTCACCATACACACCCAGCACGGCAAAGCCGGCATCAGGTGCTCAAGTAAGCTGAGCAGATAGTCAACCACAGGCTTCAGACCCAGAAGATGTGAATGGGTCAAATACGTGACGTACTTTCGCTTTCTCTCCATCAGTAGCCTCGATTTTAAGACATTGGCTTTGGCTTCAGAAGAATCACGAGAGTTTATAGGTGATTGTAATTGGCTGGTGTTTTATAGTTTCTTTCATTTCAAACATTCCAGAGCTTTTATGAAGATGATTGTAGGTATTCATGAAGTACTTGAGGTTCGCATTAAGCTCGGCTGTACTATAGTATTTATTATGTTATTTATTTCTCCAAGCAGTGGCAGGTACACTGAAGATCATTAACCCTTCCTGTGCTCTGTGCTTTGGCTACTGTCAGCATCTAAACTTGACCTGACGCAAAGAGGCTGTTTACATATGGTCACTCCGTTCGTTTTTTCAACATAGGCTCATTCTGAAAACGTCCCCCTGTATACATTTCTGGAGATCGCGAATTATGTAGCCAGAAGTACGTATGTGGTATGACGCCGTTCCTTTTCACGCTATCAGATGACCTCTACCGTATGGACAGCTTTTCTGTTATGTTTGTCCAGTAGCTCGCCATGTACATCGACGGACATTAGACACAGAGGAGTTGACCAACGGGGCTCGAGTCCAGCGATGATATCAGAAAGTGGGTAAAACAAAAACGGAAGCCAAAAATAAAAATAAATAAATAACAGGGAGAGAATGTGGTAAAAACTGAAAACATAGTAAAAATCAGGTGAGGGCTTTTCTTTTTCTGGATTGCTTTTTGAACTGTCGGTTGAGTTTAGGGAAGGGTGTGGGCGGGTCAGTCGGTGCTTTTGAAAACACTATTGGTTGGGTTTAGTGAAAGAGGAGAGTGGGTCAGTCGATCAGTCAGTCAGACTACAGCGGCCTCTTGTGATTTTAAGTGACAACAGCAGATGCGAATGGCACTCGCGAGAGAAATTTGAGATCTTAAAAGCGTACACGGCATATTCATGCCAGCAGCACCAGTGACTCAGACCTGCTGACCTGTCTGGCCCAGCTAATGCACGCCAGCTCACCCCGTGGCTCTCCGCAGCACAGCAGCTCGTCTCCACAGCATGTGAGCGCCAGGCATGTTTTTCACCACCATGTTTTCCCGCAGCCCAGACAGCATCTGGCGGATTTGCTTAAACAAAAACTGCAAAAAAACATACCTCCTGGGGGTCGTATTTGGCGCTCTCCAGAAATGAATATAGTGGTACGTTCTCAGAATGAGCCTGGGTTGCATTTTTTTCTGATTGGAAAGCTAAAAGCTGCACAAAGGTACGTTTGAAATGCATTCAAGATGGATATAAATCTGATCGCTCAGACCACTTTAGGAGGTGATCTGGGACACATTCTAGACTAAACTGGACCGCTACTAAGGGGGAGCTATTATGCAAAAGTCACAGTTGTGTGGCATCAGTGTAAATATAGCCAGCCTCTAATGGTGAAAAATCAATAACTTGTATTTTGATAAAAACAGTCCTCAGAAAAAGTTGATCAGAATGATCTCCTTTGTATGTGTCATTTAGAGGGAGAAAGCCCCGCCCATTATTGACAATCCTTCCCTCATTAGCATAGACAACGTTGATTGAGAAGCAGCCGTCCGCCATTAGCGTTTTGGGTCTGCCACTATGCTGACACACAGGCGTTTGTAGCTCCACCCTCTTTCAAAAAGAAGTCTGGAGAACAAGCTCATTTGAATTTAAAGCGACAGTGACCAAAACTACACAATTTGGATCAAATCCTTGGAGGGGCAGTTTCAGCGCGTTAGAAGAAATGATTTGTGTTGTATTTTGAGTTGAAACTTCAATTCATTTTTACTAATCAGATTGCTATGCGATCAAAGAAAGTGCATGAAGTGACCAAATATAAAATAAACAGGCCCATACGACCTGCACAAACAAACAAAAAGAACCTTGCTGAGTTAGCATTCAAGTTAACTTAAAGTGACGCTCATGTTCTTCCAAAACGCTTAATTTTGTTGTATTAGATTAATGTTTTTTTCTTTTTCTTGATGACAGTGGAAGTCAGTGTTAACCAAGACTTCGCACATTCTAAACAACTTCATACAGGTTTGGAACAACATGAGAGTAAATAAATAGTACCATGCACCCGCAATGGCCAATCATTTGCATTTGTGTACTTGCGCAGACATTTGTTGTCCTCAGTGAGCTTGCAAGAGGAATGCCAGTTCCTGCAAGAAAACGGGATGACTGAAACAACAATAATAAAAAAAAGGTTTTCTTGCGCTTTAACGTGCCTGAAGAAGATTTGCTTTGGAATATACAGTATATTGGACAGGCTCAAGCTCTCAGAATCTGGAGTCATTTCTCTGAGTCATTTATCTATTTGATAAATTAGCTTTTTTTTTTGGTTGATCTTCTGGTATGAATCTAACCACATCATACCATCACACTTTTACTGGCCCTCACAAAATCTGTGTCTGTTTTAAATTACTTTAAAGAAGTCCAGTTTCAGACCACCCATGAATTCACAAAGTTTTATACAACAGAAAGAAGTAAAGAAGTCTATATTTTAGTTCATTTGATTTCTGTTTTTAAGCTAACAACAGAAATGAAATGCTCAGCTCCGTTAATTATTACCAAGGTTATCTTATTTAAAGATTCTGAAGCTAAACATGTCATTCTCCCTCTCTCTCTCTCTTTCTCTTTCCCTATATATATATGTGTATATACATATACACACACACATATGAGCAATATTACACTCGTAGCAGTGCGATATGGTTGTATATCAGCACTGGTGGGAGGCAAGCCTTAGTGTCCCACCAGTGACGATTTACAGCGACATCACACTGCTGTGAGTGTGATATTGCATTTATACCACAGTTCGACGGCACAATCATGTGTATGAAAAAGAAAATCAAACACAGAGTCTAAAAATCCTTTGGTATGAGGAACTACTTTCTTCCGCCATTCCTTCACATCTGCAGCTGACGTCAGAACAGCAGAAACCCGCTGCTGCAGTACTTCACAATCGTCATTTTAGAGCTAGTGTTTGAATTGTTCTCTAGCGTAATGTCTAAAGTAACAACAAAACAGGTTATTTTGCTGACATTTGAAGATTATAAGTCTGAACAGCATGAAATGCCATCAGTCTAGAGCAGGGTGTCTGCACATTTTTTAACAGCAAATTTAATAACTTTCAAGACCTTTTTAAGTTCTCTAAAGGGAAATTTAAGTCTTTACCTCAACTCAGAGTCAGGAAACCTTGCTTGAAAAACTAGGTGGGTGTCCTCATTTAAGGTGTACACGTGGTGGCGGCTTACAGTTTGAAATACCCACAGTTATTCAGCCTTAAGTGTAGCTACATTCGCAAAGCTGCAGAATGCATTGCTTGAAATGGACGGCCTTGTCGAAGTGCTCGATGAGAACATACTTATGGGCAAACTACTTGCCTGCGACGACACACACTTCTTGTGCTTCTCTGCTTTCATGTGTGAATCGAGCGCTTTGCGGCCCATTGTCCCCAGTTTTATCGTCTTTTTTACATAAAGCACACCTCCCTTCATGATTACTGGCTGTTTTCTTCAGCCACCCCCGATACGTTTCGTCCTCCAATTAATTGTCATCAAACAAACATTTTCCCATGCTTGCGATTTCTCAAAATGCTGTGGTGGTGAACAATCAACGCAACGCATTCATCAATCACTTACTCGTATGTCACCTATGGAATGATGCAGGTTGCACCCACAAAGTGCTGTCCCCAAATGTTGCGCTGGTCAAATTGCGGTTGAAAAAAATACATAAAAATGACGAGTCGGACATGAAATTTAAGTTAAAGTTTAAAATGACAGAATTCAAGACATTTTCAGACCTTAAAAATCGAACATTTTATTTAAGACGTTTCAAGACTTTTTAAGGACCCGCGGGGACCCTGTAGAGACGTTTCCCAGTATTTCTTGCCAAAGCAAAGCAAACACTACCAGATTACTGTGCTATAAATACAGCACTACAACATACAAAAGAGAGGGATAGACTTAGAAAGTCACTTACATGTTTTAGAATGATTTAATAAGATGTAGTTTGAGTTTTTGTCATCTAAGGGCTTATTATATCTTTGATCTGCTCAGAATGACAGGCTGATGGATGCTGTATCTCCGAAATGATAAATATTTTAAAATAGGCACTATCCTTATAAATAAACTGCGTAGTTGCAGACTAAACAAGTACATTCATTCACATTCTACCGCTTTTCCGGGCCCGGGGCAGCAGTCTTAGGACAGAATCCCAGACCTCCCTCTCCCCAAACACTTCCTCCAGCTCCTCCGGGGGGATCCCGAGGCGTTCCCAGGCCAGCCGAGAGACATAGCCCCTCCAGCGTGTCCTGGGTCTTCCCCGAGGCCTCCTCCCGGTGGAACATGGCTGGAACACCTCCCTAAGTAGGCGTCCAGGAGGCATCCGAAACAGATGCCCGAGCCACCTCAGCTGACTTCTCTCGATGTGGAGGAGAAGCGGCTCTACTCCGAGCTCCTCCAGGGTGACAGAGCTCCTCATCCTATCCCTAAGGGTGCGCCCTGCCACCCTGCGAAGGAAACTCATTTCGGCTGCTCGTATCCGAGATCTTGTTCTTTCGGTCATGAGTCATGACCCAGAGCTCATGACCATAGGTGAGAGTAGGAACGTAGATTGACCGGTAAACCGAGAGCTTTGCCTTTCGGCTCAGCTCCTTCTTTACCACAACGGACCAGTACATCGACTGCATCACTGCTGCCGCTGCACCGATCCGCCTGTCTACATTCACTTCTAATAAAGCCTCAAAAGTACATTATGTTGTCCAACTTCTGCAATATTTGTCAAACTGTAATGAGTTTATTGATCTGCTGTCACTATATGTGGACGGAGTAATACAGAAGGGTGAGGAGGCTGTACGAGTGCTGTTATTGCAGAATATCGCACGGATGTGAGCCAATCAGATGAAAGAAATGAAAAAAATGTGTGTGTGTGTGTATATATATATATATATATATATATATATATATATATATATATATATATATATATATATATATATATATATATATATATATATATATATATATATATAGATAGATAGATAGATAGATAGATAGATAGATAGATATAAACTATAGATATAAACTAAATATAAAAATGAGGTTTAAAAATGACAACACTTTGAATGTTTTTTATTTAAAGGAAGAGTTCTGATACTGATAAAGTAGCCAATTTTAATATATGTGCCACATGATGTAGTCAATCCAAGAAAAATGTAACAAAATCGAGTTTACATTCCAAAACCTCAGCATATGTCGCTCATATTGAAGAAATCAAGAATACATGTTTTTATTAAATAGCATGCTGCTAGATCTCTTCAAAGACTGGAGCATCGCCGTTTTCCTTTTCCGCTTGTAAAATGCCGTAACGTGTCCTCCACTTCCCATAGAAGGCCAACTCTTTGCATGAGCTACAGTATTAAAACGCTGCAACGTACAACGAACACCACTTACAAGTTTTCATATACCGGGAGTTTGTAGCCTGAGCTTGTAAATAGGGAATCCATGTTTGTTTTCTTATCTTAAATATATCCGCTTACCCATATTTAACTTTACATCAGCTCCTGCAGAGACAACGTTGACCATTGGAGAGAAAGCTGGCTAATATGTATTTATTAGCATGTCTGATATCAGTGTATGCCATCAATATCGATGTCAAAAATATAAACAGTTTCTCATGGTTTATGACTGACTTTTTATTTGTATTATTTTCAAAATAGCCTCACTTCAGTCAGACACTATTTACAGTTGCTATTAGCGCATTGTACTGTATATTATAGTGAGCTAGCGGTTTTAATGGGACAGATTTAAGGCAGGTAAGAACTCCAGTCTGCTTCGTGACACTTTGGTCGGTTACTTCAAAACACAGCTGTCTTTACCGCAATAAATCTTTTGGCCGAAGGAGATTCAATTTCGCCATGACAAAGTTCATTACATCACTGTTAAATATTGAAGAAAACGGCAGAGGATTTTCATGCACATATCCAAATGATCATAATTTAGTGATGGGTGAATATGGGTTTTGTCCCACACACACAAACACAAAGATTTTGCTGCTTGTTCAAACTACTCATGTCAAACGACACATTTATAGTGATTTTTTTGGAACAACTGTTTTAAATTCAGTCCACTTCAGTTCGAGTTAACTAATTGATTTGTGTTGGGACAACCTGAATGAATATTGTGGAACCCTGCATTTTTAAAAGTGCGTCTGTAGCAGACTTATTTACAAATCAGTGTCCGTTTTTGCTTACATTTTTATTCGACTTACTGTTTTTTTGATGCGTTTATCTTTATATTGAATACATAAAGTGCGCAGTATTTGCTTTGGCATTATACTGAAATTGTATCTGTGTTGTAGGATTTCATTTCCAAGGAACTCAAGGGAATGAACGAAACTAGAAAGTGGCAAATGTAATATAATTCATTGTTAAAATGACAACAGTCAGAGGGGAAAAAAGCTCACAACTGATTACAATTTTGCATCTGTCTGGTTTTTATTTATTTTTCTCTTACTGTATATTATTGTATATGTACAGTGTACAAAAGAATGTTAACGGACGGGACATTGTACATTATTGTAATTATTTGTGTTTATTTTCATTTGTATCATAAATGCCTTGTACAGTGTTTATTTTTTATTTTTCGTTTCGTTTACTTGTTGGGTTTTTTCAGTTGGAATTATTTTGTATTTTATTTTTATAAACTTGCTATGAATAAAATTTTCATTCAGCATGCCATTAAAGTTCTCTGAAAATGAATTGTCTTTCGTTCGTGAACATTTCATGTCTTTCATGAACAAACCTAATTTAACAAATCTGATCCGGGACCTCATTTTACCGATCCCCCTCCTCACACGCACCCTTATCTGTTCCAGGACCTCACAATTCACGAATTAAGCACTGCTTGCTCACTTACTCGCAGGGCAAACTTCTCATATCGTAGATGCTATTTAGCCGCACCAACATCTACATTTTTTTTTGTATTTATGAGATGGGTTGTTAGCCGATCGCTCAACCCCCAATTTGGAGGACCAGGACATACATACACTATACATACACAAGAGTCGCCGATGCCTGGGAGATATTTGGTGTGCTGAATATCTGGAGCTGTCGGCGATTCAAATCATGTCGTGTGAAATGTGTTTTGACTGAAAATAACATCGGCGATCGCCTACAGCCAATGAGAGAGCAGCATTCACTAGTTTGATTATCTGCAGGCCAGCGGGACGTTGAGGAGAAGTTAAAATCGCTCATTTTCAGTTTATTCGGACCCAAGAAATGGAGGGAAAATTAGTGTAAATTTGGCATGAGCCCCCGTGTCTGTTTGACGTGTCATGTGAGCAATATCACAACCCAACCTGGTCAAAAAAAAAAAAAAGTTGAGGAGAAATTGCTAATTCCCTTCAAAGCCAGATGAGCAAATAAGTGCATTTTCTACCCTATTAAAGGCTTCTTTCTCATTATTTAGTTCATAACAAAAGATATACTCTGTGTTTTTGGGTGTGAGACGTAGTTTAGACAAAGTTGTCTGTGATTCTTCCTATTTTAAAAGTCCTGCAGTGTGAAACTCTCTGTCGCCGATCCATCTTGCAGTGTAAACAAATCAGCAACGAAAGCGCCAGCCCAGATAGTCATGCAGTGTGAAAACATCTGTGACACGAATACTTTGAAAATCATGCAGTCTGAACTCAGCATTAGAGGTGCGCCCAGCTCTGTGAGCTCATAAACTCCTCCAGAAACTTAACCTGGATGATGGAAGCTTTCAACGTTGCTTCTGACTGAGCCAAGCCCAGTTTGATGAACTGTTGTCGGTGTCAGCAGGAGGATTTTCCCCCAGGACACTAACATCAGTGTTTCCCCTACCATAGGATTAGGGGGGCGCCCCGCCCTCCCAACGGCTTTCCCCGCCCCCCCTTAAAGTCAAGTTAATGTTTTTTTTATATATAGTGCCAGATCACAACTTCTTTTAATAAACAAGCTAAATAGCCTATGCATGGCTTAATTTGTGCCGAAACACGCCGGATCAGAATCCGGCCTCTCTGAAATCTGATCCGGCACCTCATTTTACCTATCGCCCTCCTCAACCGCCCTCCTCCCCCGTCCGCTGTTCACTTTCGCTTTTTTCCGCGATCTCCCCGAGTCCGCAATTCTCCTCATTTTCGTGCGCGACACCCCTCCAGCATCCACCGCCCCGCCATCCACCCGTTTACACAACGGCATGTCTTTTCTGTCTCTACACGGTCGCGCGTTTACAAGTTTCTGCTCTCTGAATCGCGCACGACCGAGTCCCACACAGCCACCCTCTGAATGTCAGAATGTCGCCTGACAGCAATAACGTTGTTTTGAAGGGAAATTTATCAGTTGTAATTAGTTGTACTGCATGTCCACTGCATTTCCGGCTATAGAATATTAAATAAATTATTTGTATTGCTAACTTTTAACTACACTTTTAATCAATCACGTGTTATAACATGTCATAACATTAGATTAGATTCACCTTTATTGTCATTACACATGTACAAGTACAAAGCAACGAAATGCAGTTTAGGTCTAACCAGAAGTGCAATAGCAGCAAGTGCAGATACAGGTATAAATTATAAGGCGCAGTGATAGAAAAACTATGGTGATATTTACAGATGGATGTACTATGAACATTATATACAGGTTGACTTAGTTATGAGCCCAGATTTACAATAAATGATTATACGTACAGGTTGATATTAATAATAAGTGTGCAGATAGATAAACAATTACAAATGCATATGTACAGTGGGTGTGTACAGTTCAGATAAGTGAATCAGTGCAATGAATATGTGCAATTTTTTTAAATGTGCAAATGTTCAGTAGTGCAGTGATTGTGAGGAGTATAGGTTATGAGGAGAGTGGGGGGGGGGTGGTCAAAAGAGTCAGTGGGGGGCAGAGTTCAAAAGGGAGACAGCTCTGGGGAAAAAGCTGTTCCTCAGGCCCCGTTTACACTAGTGCGTTTTAGTTTTAAAAACGGCGTTTTAGCATGAAAATGATCCGCGTCCACACTAGAGTATCTCAAAATCAGTCTGCTGGTTTTTGTCTGAGGAAGCCTGAAGCGCCTGCCGGAAGGCAGGAGAGAAAACAGTCTGTGAGCAGGGTGAGAGGGGTCCTTGAGAACAAAACCACGACCGGTGTTAAACCTAGTGCTGCACAACATTCCCCTGACAGGCAGAAAAAGCTGCACACTTTGTAAATAAATTTTTTAAAAAAGTTAACTTTTAGCTTGTACAGTTGTGCAATTTAAATAATTGTTCAGTTAGTTACTGCTGTTATTAAAAGAAACAAACTAATACCATGACTCCTTGTGTTTGTGTCGGTGTAAGTCTGAAGAGTCACGGCGCGCCGCACCGCACCGCACCGAGCCATGCTAAATCCCCCCCCCCCCCAAACCTGTAAACCTAGGGGAAACACTGAACATAATCATAATCACACCCCCACAAGAGCAAGCTCCAGATTAGTTAACACGACGGAAATGTCTGCTGAAGTTCAGATTTTTGAACTCTAGCGATTCGTGCGAAACACATAATATAGCATCATTCGCGCGTATCGCAACGCAGGATGTCTATTCGCGTCTTTGCATTGACTTAACATGTAAATCACTCGTGCTTGACGCTTCTTCCGCGTCTGATGTGAACACAGCATGACAGAAATCCTTCAGCAATGGTGTCGTCCTTCCTCCAGCGTGCAAAAGTAACTCCAATATTGATTCTGGATTTTAAAAAGTTTTGATTCAGCATGTTTTTACCGCTCTCTCTCTCTTTCTCTCATGAACGTGCAGCACATGTCTGCACAAATGGCGGATCTGCATGAAAACAGGTGCGCTGTAGCTCAAATCTGCAGTTGCTGAAAGTTTGAACTACTTATCGGAATTATGGTAAATATCAGCCTGACACTATTTTAATTGGAAAAATATTTTTTAGTCTTATGTCTCACCCAGAATATAAAAATGCATATAAATACATTTAGATCATTTACTTTAATCAGTACTATTGGAATGTGAAGAGACTTTCAACCAGCACAACAAAACATGTTTCTGAAGACAATCACCTACTGCACCTTTAACAATGTGCCTTTCCCGAGTTTTTTTCTACCTTGTCCCGCCTAGCCTGCTATGCTGTTCAATGTGACGGGGGACTCGTGACCGGACGACAGACGGAGAGCTGTACTGCTGGATTGCATCAGCACAGAAGGACAGCGAATTTTCTACTTATTGCCTAACATAGGTGCCACATACAAAGATGCAGAGAATGCACTAACAGCGTATATTGTGCCAAAAACCAACATAGTAGCGGAACGTCACGCCTTCCGTAGATGTTGTCAGGCGCCTTATGAGACTGCTATACAATATGTTACTGCTATGCCAGAACTTGTTGTGTCGTGTGAATTCGGTGGCTTTGCTAATGAAATGATACGTGACCAGTTAGTGTAAAATGTGCTTACCCCACGCATACGAGAGAGGCTTCTACTTGAAACTGATCTTACATTGGACAAAGCTGTCACATTAGTGAGTCAGTTTGAATCTGCGGCTGATCAGGCTAAATCCATTTCAAATCCCCGTCAAGTTACTGCCCCCATACAACCAGTGCAGCCTGTGATAAAGAGCAGGACAGGAAGACCGTCACATGCCTATTCTAATGATGTAAGAAAAAAAGGTCCTGTTTTTACTGTGGCTCAGAGACGCACTTAGCTAATGCTGCAAACTGTCCTGCTGAAGCTGCAACATGCAGGAAGTGCAAAAAGACTGGACATTATGCTAAAGTGTGCTGATCCATTCAGACAAATACACGAGAGGTTCAAGAAATTGATTTACCAAAGTCCTGTACATTCATGAAAATTCAGACCATTTACCAAGCATTATGAGTACAGTAACTGTCACATGTGAGCTGACGGAGGCGAGGATCCAAGTGCAGAATATTTTAATATTAACAAGCAGTATAGCAACTTAAAGGGCAAATCCAAAAATCGTGGTCAAAAAACAGGCAATATATCAGAAGGCAGGCTGCAGGCTGGATAATCAAACTAGCAATAGCTGTGGTCAAAAACACTAAAAAGACTAGGACAAACAAATGCCGTTGCTACTCACAAAAACAGATGTACAATCTCGCTACAACGACTGTGAGTGTGTGTGCTGCTTTTGAGGTGCGTGCAATCAGTCGTGATGGTCCTCCGCTCGTGTGTGAGCAATCAGTTGTGATATGACGCAGGTGTGTGTGTGTGTGCTGCATGAGTGGAGTTGTAGTCCGAACATGGCCGATCTGTAGTTCCCGGAAGCATGAGTGAACCAGCGATCTCTGACAACAGAGAGAGAGAGAGAGAGAGAGATCGCTGGCGATCGTGACAGTAACCATACCCACTTCTGCTGTTCAAACCTGTGTGGTGAACTTGGTAGGTCTTCTGTATCCATCTTGACCCACAGCACTTACGCACGCCATTTCAGTCATGTGCCACTGTCAGAGCCAACAGCTAAGCTTGTGACTTACTCACATCTACATTTTTAAAATCGCCGATATATGGAGGTTACTGCGGACTTTTATCTATGCCTGATTTCAGGATGACGAATTTCCAACTGAAACAGAATATTGAGTAGGGGATGGGTATTTTTTTTAACGCTTCTCCGCGGCTGCTTTCAGAATCGCCTACTACTCAAGTATGTACTACATTTGAATTTTTTACATGACCATTGGAAAAGTACTTTCTATATAGTATGAATCATTTCTATAGCACTTTTACAATGTAGATTGTGTCAAAGCAGCTTGTTTTTTTCTCTTTCTTTCACTTCAGTTTTATTTCTGTTTATGTAAAGCACTTTGAATTGCCACTGTGTATGAAATGTGCTATATAAATAAGCTTGCCTTGCCTTAACACGCTTAACAAGTTCTGATAAATTGAAACTGTGTCAAATTCAGTTTAAATTCAGTTTAGTTTAGTTCAGTTTGGATCCATTTTCACTGCTGAAAGTTCAAACACTGAAGAGTAAATCCATCAATGCGCAGCTCCACAAGTCCCAAACCAAGCAAACCAGTAGCGACAGTGGCAAGGAACAAACTTCACCAATTGACAAAAGTGAAGGAAAAAGAAATGCAAGTAGTAATGAATGCAAGTAGTATGAATGGAATTCAGACGTACTCCATCCACCATTTGTTATTATCATTGTCAGGACACTGGTCCTGACAATGACATTACTGATCAGCGCACACATGGCTCGCCGCACCTGTTACCTGTCTCCTCTAATTTCCTTGCTACTTAAGCTCTCCTTTTTTCCTCTTTTTTCTAGTCGCTAGTGTGTCCTGTCGCCATTCAGGCTATCTTGCTATTTGCTGCCTTGTCTTGATTCCTGTCATTGTCATTCATTGCTTCATGTTCTGATTGTTTTTCTCTCTGCCCAGTTTTTGCTCGGTTGCCTGTGATGTTTCTTTATTTTTTTATTGGATTCATCCCAGCCAGCCAGCCACCTTCGACTTCGCCTGTCTGACCCTGACTGTCTTTCGTTGTCCCATCTGCCTCCCGATCGATGTCTGCCTGCCTGACTTCTCTCCCACCTGCCGATTTGGACACTGGTTGCTTTGTTGCCTTTCACTCTTGCCGAGCGATCACATCATTATCACGTGAGTCACGAGCCTCGGCTCGTTGTTGTTTTGAACAGTTAATAAAATCCTTTGTTTTGACAGCATACGTTTGGATCCCTCTCTCAGGGTGTGACAATCATGTGACCTACCTGCGACAGTTGTGTCACTTGACTCCCATTCATGAATTCTCCATACGTGACATCATGGGATAACGCACTATATAGTTTGGAACTGTGAGATTTTGGATGCAACCTTTTTTATCTTTCAAGCAATCCAACAGTTGGAGGGGCGTGGCTAAGCATTTTGCCTGACCCAAGCTGTGAAACTGACATCATCTGAGAAGGACTGCCATTCCAGAGTGGAAGCAAATGGTAAGACCATAATTAAAAATGACCAAAAAAAAGGGGCGACACTGTGGCTCATTGGTTAGAGCTGTCGCCAGCAAGAAGGTGGCTGGTTAGAGTCAAGGCCGGTTCAGTTGGCATTTCTGTGTGGAGTGTGCATGTTCTGTCCGTGTTTGCATGGTATATATACCGTGCTTAATATATATATATATATATATATATATATATATATATATAATTATTAAGCTTATCAAAAGAACACTAGATATGGTTAGAAACATGTTTGTCAAAAAAACTAAAGTACACACATCAATCAAAAACAAAAGTCAGCAACACTAAGGATCCAAATATATGTTTTTATTATACTTTTGTATGAGTGTGTCATTGCCTAAATCATTGTTTTCTGTCTTAAGATAAAAGCAACTCTCTATAAATAGCTATATAAAGCATCAGAGTAGATGGGACAGGAATTATTGAACAGTAATTTACCATTTATTATCACAGTTACTACCTGTAAGGGCTACATAAATTACTGTAATTTATTCTTTGCATTGCACAATTTACACATAAAGCACTGTTTCTATTACAGCAAAACACTGGCTATTTTACGATATTATCAGCACAATCTACAACAAGGGCGCCACGGTGGCCGAGTGGTTAGCACGTTCGCCTCACAGCAAGAAGGTCGCTGGTTCGATCCCCGGCTGGGCCAGTTGGCATTTCTGTGTGGAGTTTGCATGTTCTCCCCGTGGTTGCGTGGGTTTCCTCCGGGTGCTCAGGTTTCCTCCAAAGACATGCGGTACAGGTGAATTGGGTAAGCTAAATTGTCCGTAGTGTATGTGTGTGAATGAGAATGTATGGATGTGTTTCCCAGAGATGGGTTGTGGCTGGAAGGGCATCCGCTGCGTAAAACAAATGCTGGATAAGTTGGCGGTTGATTCCGCTGTGGCGACCCCGGATTAATAAAGGGACTAAGCCGAAAAGAAAATGAATGAATGAATGAATCTACAACAAGGGTTAACACAGTGTACAATTTAAAAAACTGCTACAGAGAAGACGTCTAACAATCTATGCCCACCTCCACCCCCTTCCTTTTGGAAGGACATCTATTTTTCAGTCATCCATCCATCCATCTATCCATCCATTCAGGAAAAACTTAACTTCTGACCATCAGTTTCCAGTCATAGCTGAGGTGTGTTATTTCCTATTTTACTCATACTACAGTCTGTAAATGACAAAGACAGGACTAACAGAGCTCTAGATGCTTGCTGAACTCCAACACGGCACAAGATGTTCTCCAGTTTTCTTCAGATAAATTTTCACTGATGCTCTTGTGAGTTTCCTTCTTCTGCCTGTTGTGTGTCCATTAATTAAAAAAGAAACACTTGCCACAGACAAGACAGCTAACTATTTAAGCCCACCACCACCCCTTCCTCTTGGAAAGACATCTATTTTTCATTCATTCATCCACCCATCCATTCAGGAAATATCTATCCAGACCATCAGTTTGTAGTGATTGCTGAGGTGGGATTCCCATTTCTCCACATGCCCCAGTCTAATCTGTAAAAGACAAAAACAAGACTAACAAAGGTCTATTTGCTGGCTGATCTACAGCAACAAACAAAGTGTTCTCCAGAAAAATCCCCACTGTTCCCTTGCAAGTCTCCTTCTTCTGCTTCACTCTAATCTGCAAAAGACGAAGACAGCACCAGCAGTGGCCTACCTACTGGCTGAGCTCCTGCAATGCATTAGCTGTTCTCCAGGAATTTTTAGATGCTCTTGTCAGTCACTCTCTTCTCCCTGCTATGTGTCCATTACCTACAAAGTAAAAAACAGCCACAGAGAAGACATCTACCTAACAATCTATGCCCACCACCACCCCCTTCTTCTTGGAAGGACATCCATCCATGCACACATCCATATGTTTTAAAGGATAAAGGTCCCTTCAGGGGAACTTCGACCTGTGTCTTCGCATGTCAGGAGTTCGCCAGACGACCGAACACTCTGAAGAGTAAGAAAACGGGCCAATGAATGCCAATGAGTTGGCAGAGCTCGGCTCCACAGGTGCTGGAGATTAATCAACAGTAGAGTGTATAACCAGTGCATGTGAAGCAAGCAGTTTGGATTTTTGCTTCAGAGACTCACAAAGCGACTAAAGAGATAACAGCTGACAAGCTGAATCCAGAGAGATCAAGCTTCAACTATCCAGCGTGGGTGATAACACAAGCAGTGGCGCTCGAGTTGGGTGATTCTCATGGCTCTGGGCATTTTGCTGGGTACTTCTAAAAGAGCAGTTTAATAAAAGAGCAGATTTCCCCTAAGTAAGCAACATGGTCAGGCAACACGTCTTTTTCAAGATGCTGTTTCGACCGTGCATTTCTGGATGTGGTGGTTCCTATCTTCATGTGATGGGCACGGGTACTGCATCACAGGTCTAGGGGTCCAGCATGTGGAGTAGGCTCTCGCGGACAGCTCATACTCTCACTGTGAGGGCATGTCTGTTGCACAGCTGAGATCACGGCTTGCATGTCACTTTGTTGCTCCCTGTGAAAACGGTTAGCATGTGGGCAAATCTGATGACCACAGTTGGGGTTTATCCATCACCTCCCACGGACCCCCAACTTCTCCACAATGCGCCCTATCCAAGCTTCCAGCGGTTGTGTCGGTTCATCCCCTGGGATGTCCGTGTCTCCACTTGATGACACCGGAGATCAGATACCCATCGCAACATCGGATGACAGACCGGGCTCACTCCCACCACTATGGGGTGCAATGGGTAGTCACAGTTCTCAAGACGGACATGATGGCTGCGCTTCCTGGGCTGCTTCGGCGGTGGGATTGGAGATGGCTTGTCCCCCAGCCTCACTGCTGGACCGGCTAAAGGGGCATAGTGGTCCGGAAATGCCACCCTTGGCTTACCCTAGAAAGTTCACTTTCTTGGCACGCCCAAATCTCAGGCAGGCCTATTCAGTGACACTGTCAGGGACTTTACCCAAGAGTCCTTGGTGGTGAGAGATCAGCCGTGTGTAATGGAAGACCTGTACATGCTGGCTGTTCCTCGCTAAAATAGCTCTTCCTGCGGCTCCAAGATGCTTTCGCACATCCAGCCTCTTCATGGGATCCTGGGAGGAAGGTAAGAGTCAATCTCCTATTTCCCGGGGTGAGCATTCCCCATCCCGAAGCTGCCCCACTGCGCGTACGTTAGCGTTCATTTCAGTGACGCTGTTTGTTTGGACTCTGTCAGCCTGTTTAGTGCTGCTCAACCCATAGTAGCTCATTTGGACAGTCAGACTCGGCTATGTGATTCAAATCGCTGTTGTCTTCCTGCCGTGGGATACAATCGAGCCGGTCCCTCCAGCCAAGATGGAGAGAGGGTTCTACGCCTGCACTTTATCATACTCAGAGAGCGGTGAGTTGTAACTGGTCCTATCTACGTGTTTTGATCTGTCAACTGTTCAGGATGCTGATAAAGATGCTCATGCAGAAACACATCCTCCAGTGCATCTGTTATAGTTATAGACCTGAACAGGGCTTAATTTGTGCCGGAACACACCGGATCTGGATCCGGCAACTCTGATATCTGATCTGGCACCTCATTTTACCAATCCCCCTCCTCAATCCCCAACCCACCCGTCCGCTGTTCACTTTCACTTTCTTGCGCGACTCCCCAACCCTCTTCACTTTTGTCCGTGACCCCCACCACCCCTAGCCCTGCTCTTTACTTTCATCCGAGACACCTCTCCATTCTCAGGTAACATGCCGGATCTGTTACCCCGATCTGTTCCGGGACCTCGCAATTCACAAATTAAGCACTGGACCTGAAAGACGCTCACTCCATGTCTTGCTCTCTCCCTCCTCATACATTTTTTCTGGTGTGCGTCGGGGGCCGAGCATGGCAGTACAGGGTGCTCCCATTCAGGCGCTCCCTGTTTCCATGTGTGGAGGATGCCCTGTGCCTCTTTAGCGCATGAGCATTTTTAGCTATTCATTGATTGACTTATTTTTGCAATCTTTGAACTAGCAGAATATGCACAGGAAACAGGTGCCCCAGCACCTCGACCGATTGGCGTTTCGAGTCAACTAAGAAAGAGAAAGCTCTCCCTCGGGCAGAGTCTCTCTTATCTTGGGTTGGAGCTGGACTCAAACTCTATATGTTTAATTTGCCGAAAGTATTGGACAGGGCAGCACAAGCCCGGTGCTCTCTTAGTAAGGAGCACCGGACTAGTGCTGCCCTGTTTGATACTTTTGGCAGATTACAGTGGTCTTGCTGAAGTTTTTTAAAGGCTCCTGGGGCATATGACATTTGTAGCTGCTATCAGGTGGCTCAAATTGTTCATATGAGACCACTTAAGCGCTGGCTTCATGATAGAGTTCCCAGATGGGCATGGAGTACAGAGATGCACCGGATGACCATCACCCCGCTGTGTCGCCGCACCTCCAGTCTCTGGATGAACCTTGCCTTCTACATGCCTGAGTGCCCTTAGAACAAGTGTCCAGTCATTCTGTCACTCTGATAGATGCTTCCAGTACGGGCTGAGTGGGCTGTGTGTATCGAGCATGCAGATGCAGGTTTATAATCCGGACTTCGGTTGTATTGACATAACGATTGCTTAAAGCTGTTGGGAGTGTTCTCGCTCTTCACCAGTCCCTACCGGTGTGGGAGTGGAAAAACATGTTGGTTAGGGTGGTCAGCACAGCTGCGAGAGTATAGGTCAACAGTTTGGGTGATGTGCGCTCCCACCGTATGTCTTAGCTAATTCACCATCTGCTCCTCCGGAGTCCTGCGGCTAAATTGCTGCCCACTGTTCATATCCAGGGCGAGCTCAACTGTGCCAGCTTACACCCTCTAATGACAGTTACATTCCTGGAAGAATGGAAATTCTACCTCTGGCGCTGTCCAGCTGTTATGGGTATGCTTGACAGAAGCTCAGGTCATCCTGCTGCTTCTCCTGATCTGCCCTTTGCCAGCTGCTTTCCCTGCTCTGCACAAATGCACTGGCTCTCAGCTGGCCCCAGGGCTAACGCAAAATTATTTTTCCCAGAGAGCCTGCTCACACAGACTCTGTGCAAGGTCAGGGAGACAGAAGCGGGTCTTCCTTGTTGCGCCTCTGTGGCCCAACCGGACCCGAGTTTCCGAACTCACACTCCTTGCGATGGCCCTCCCTGGTGAATTCCCCAGAGGAAGCACTTCCTTTCTCTGGGACCCGTGCAGGGTTCTAGAACCTCCGTGTATGGTTTCCTGACAAAGCATGGAGGACTTAGGTGACCCACCAGTTCAATGGTTAAGACCATCACTCAGGCTAGAGCACCTGGTATGAGGCATGCCTACGTCCTGAAGTAGAGTCTATTTGCTGTGCAGAGTGCTTCTCTCTGGAAAGAACCCCTGACATGTTAGATTAGCGTTGTGTTTTCTTCCTTCAGGATAGCTGGAGCGTAGGCTGTCTTCCTCCAAAGTGAGTACGTTCAAATGGACACCAATAATTAGATTTTAATGCCATTAAGACAATCCTTTGATTAAGAGTCTATCATGTAAACAGCGATTTTTGATTAACTTAATCCGATTAAGGTCATAGTCGAACTAAAAAGAAATCTAATTAAAACATGTAGAGTATGCAGATTTTAGTCACATTGTTGACGTGCAGTATTGACATGTAAACACCTTAATCAAACTATTACCGTCATCTTCCAGCAGTTCAAAGTTGCATCCAATATCTTGTTTGTCATGGGGGGCATGCATGAAATATTTGTGAATGAAAGTGAAAGTGCCAAACTGCAGTTAAAGTCGACAAATTAAATATGAAAAAACTCAAATTACATGAAACTCCAGAGGAAATGCGAATAGAGTGGTGACGCAAAGATGTTAACCAAAATATGTGCTATAACATGTAAAACGGGATCATGAAAGGAACATTCAAAAAGCAACTCATGTAAATGCCTTGATCTTATTATTGTCTTAATTAGAGTAAGGCAAATAATTCAATTACTGATGTCCATGTAAACATAGTCACTGAAGGTTTGGCGTCTCTATGGAGCAGCAGATGGTAGCGTGCTGGGAAAGCATGACCTCATTGATCGGTTCCTCAGAGGCACGTGGCGCGAGATTAATTCCATCTCCGCCCTCTCTCATGCCCTCTTGGAATCTCCCTAAGCTCCAGCGGTTTACAGTGAGGTCTGTTTGAGCCACTCGATTCAGTATATTAAAGTTTTATATACATGAAGACATCACTGCTGGTCTCGTTGGTATCGATCAGGTGGGTCAGGATTCCCGTGGCATTTCCGGTAAGCAAATCGTGCCAGGAATTTGGACCGGCCTACTCTCAAGTTTTCCTAAGACTCCGGTTCAGCTATGTACCTAAGGTTCGTAGCACACCCTTTGTTTAAACAGGTAGTGAACCTGCCCTTTCATTGTTGTGTCTTTGCACTGTGCTTAATGTGACCACACTTAGAGCATATGTCTCTAAACAGCTCTTTTTCTGTTGTGATTGGCAGAAGGGATGTGCCATATCAAAGCAGAGGTAGGCACTGCATAGTTTATGCCATCACACTCGCTTCTCTGTGCCAGGACGATCCGTGTGCCCCGGTTTATTTTTATGCGCTACGCAAACGGAGACAAAATGTAGCCTATTTTGAGTGCAGGTTATTAGTGTTTTCTTATAGTGGCAGTTGGTCAAATATTACTAAAATAATAATGAGTAATAAAAAAAGTGAGTTATTCCATTTGGGGCTGTGACAATGGCCTCCAAGCATCACTAAAGAGAAGAGCTGGGGAGAATCGTGTCAGTTTAATGAAATAAATACAGGTTAATTTGATCAGCTTAAATGATCATTTTTCATTAGCCACTAACGTTATTCTGTGTGCGCGAATATTTATAACACAGATGTAGCTGGGTAGCTAGGCCTACTACATTACCAGTTATCTCTAAAAAAGCTTAAATGTTAAAATGTGCTTTAGGAACTTAGAAATATATCTTTTCTGTGAGGGCTTTGTTTAGGATAGGGCATAGAATAGTATAAAAATATCATTAGGCCTGCGTCTAGTCCCATAAACCAAGAAAGAGTAGTTCTATATGCTGAAATAGGTTTTTTTTACAGAGAGATAACCGCAGACCACGTTTTACGTTGCATTCAGTGAATTATAAATTTTTCCACACTACATAATCAGTGCAACAAGTTTCAATTTTGGCTTTTGAACTAGAAAGCACAGCGCATCGCGGCACGATAAATAGTTTATAAGTCTATTACTGTTAAACATTTGTCTGGACATATTTCGTATTGGTCACTATTTGTTTTAACTTTATAACTGCCACTAACAGCTACAAAAACAGGAACCCTAATATATTTTTTGTGCATGAGAGTGTGTTGCCAGTAGTGGCAGTTGGTCCAAATAGTATAATAATGAATGGTAATTATTGATAAAGAGAGTGATGTGCTCCATCAGTCACGATAATCTTAATATCTTGTAGTGCTGTGCTGCAGTTTTCATATCTTGAAGTGTGCACGTTTAAGATTTGAGGTTGGCTAATAAATTTGCTGAAGATTCTCCTCATATGTGTGCTGCAAACAGATTTCATTATCAGATAGGATTTTAAAACTCCTGTGGTCTGAGCCTGGCTCAAGCCCACCACCACCCCATTCCTCTTGGAAGGACATCTCTCGTTGATAGGTGATACCTGACCATCAGTTCCCCAGTGGGAGGGGAACTCCAATGATATGTAGAAAACTTCCACTATGGGGATTTCACCAGAAAGCCAATGATCTTAAGAGAAATAAAATGGGCCAATGAAACGCCAGTGAAGTTGCAGTACCCAGCGCACACAGCTGGCAGCAATCTCAATTAGTTGAGTATAAAGCTGTGAGATACGCATCACTTGGCTCATATTCGCTTTCAGAAGCTTCATGATACTCCCTCCCTTACAATCACCCCCCTCGATGGTGGTGCAGTCGACGGGTACGAGGCTATTCCACAGGTAGTGGACGCCACCACCTGGAAGGGTAAGTCGGGACCACAGTCCAAAGCATGTAGTTTATCTCAGTCTCATGACCAGAACCCACACTACCGTGAACCAAGCCACTTTTGCCATGCACAATGGTATCAGCTCAAGGGCGATTCTTCCCCAGGCTGGATGTGCAAGCTACGCACTGTGACTGACTATGCTCTCATCATCCAAGTTGGCCACCTGTGCCCAGGGAAAGGTGATGGCCACTCAGTGGTTAAGGAACGCAACCCTGGGCTTACCCTGGTGCATATGCATGCTTAACAACCCCATGTTCCAAGCCGGCCTATTCAGTGATACTGTCTGATTTTTTACCCAGGAATCCTCAGCGGTGATGGAACAGCTGAGCACAATGGGGCAGGTGATCTTCGGAATGACTGCTACCCCGCAGAGCCTATCCGTGCTCCTTGCTCCTCGCCGAGAGCGTCTTTTCTGCTACTTCAAGATCTGCTCCACCCCCCAGCCTGTTCCACTGGCTGGTGGCCGAGTCGAGCTCCCCGCAGGAAGTCAATATCATAATTTCAGCTCTTCCTCAGTACGTGCCGCTTCCTGGGATGAACACTCCCCATCCTGAAGCTGCCCCACCGTGGTTGCATCTGTGATCGCATTGTGCTACTCGTTTAAGCTTGGGCAGCGTTCACCAGGCTGCCCAAGCGCAAACAAGTGGCAAAATGTGATCGCAGATGCAACCACGGTGGGCACGTCGTAGTGGCTCCTTCTGACAGTCAGACTTGGCTATGCAATTTAAAGGTGCAGTAGGTGATTGTCTTCAGAAACATTTTTTGTTGTGCTGGTTGAAAGTCTCCTGACATTCCAATAGTACTGATTAATGTAAATGATTTACATGTATTTATATGTATTTTTATATTCTGGGTAAGGCATAAAACTAAAAAATGTTCATCCAATTAAATAGTGTCGCACCGACATCTCCCATAATTCTGATAAGTACGCAGATCTGCCGTTTGTGCATACACATGCTGCACATTCACGAGAGAGAGAAAGAGAGAGAGAGAGAGAGCGAGCGGAAAAAACATGCTGAATCAAAACTTTTTAAAAACCTGAATCAATATTGGAGTTATGTTTGTATGCTGAAGGATGACACCATGGCTGAAGGATTTCTTTTTTTGTTTTGTTTTAAAACTATTTTAGTCACGCAGAGCCAGTAGATGTAGATGTTGTTGTTACAAATGGCTTATATGCACAGAAGTGTTCAGCCACTGAAATCTTCCGGCGATAATTTGATGTGACTATTCAGTTTCATGAGGGACCTTTTACAGCATCGATAATGTAGATTTTGTTTAGTTTAACAACAAAACACAAGTAAATAGCAATATTCCGCCTAGCCTGTTTTACTGAGGTAAAGTTGGTTTTATATTCACATCACATTGGTTCATTTTTGAACAATGACGACCTGTGACGTGCTCCCTATATTGTTCACCATGCAACTCTAAATATTCAATCTGCAATAGCATGCAAGTATGGCTTAGTAATGAAAGTAATTCCTACACACCGCCGGACAAGCTCGCTTTAGCTCAACACTTGAAAGATTTCTGCTGTCATCTTTAAGCACACCCATGTGCTCTGTTTCAGGAGGCAGGGTTCTGGACGGCAGGGGAGGGACTGTGGTTCAGAGATTTATGCTAACCGGTTAGCATTGTGGAAGATCACCTACTGCACCTTTAATTTGCCACATGGCCCCTCGAGCTCAATGGTGTGTATTTTGAGGAGATCGAGGAGACGAGGAAATTGCGCTCCTCCCGGCGAAAGATGCAATCAAGCCGGTCCCTCCAGCCGAGATGGAGAACAGTTTTTACAGCCCGTACTTCATCATACCCATAACAATGGTGGATTATAACCAATCCAATCTGTAAATCTTTGAACAGTTATCTCCATGGGATGCTGGTCAAAATGCTCATCGGAAACGCATTGGTTGCAGCTATCAACCTTACAGACCACTCACTCACATGTCACGCTTTTCCTCATGCATTCTGTTTCTCCTGTGCGCATTTGGGGACAGCGCATGGCAGCACAAGGTCCTCCCCTTCGGGCTGTCCCTGTTTCTGTGGGTTTTACGAAGTTCGCGGAAAGTGCCCTATGCCTCTTCAGCTTCGGACATTTACATATTTGGCTGTTCTCAGGTTAATTTTAGCTTGTTCTGGAGTGTTAGTTGATAATGCAGGGGAACCTGGTGCTCCGGCACCACAACCAGGTTGTGGCGAGGGGGCGTGGCCGAGAGCCATGGGAATGAAATGAGGGCCGTCATAGATAAGAAACACGTGTGGCACACAGCTGCCTCGAGTCCCACGGAAGAAGCTCTGGACTATAAGAGGAGGAACGATGGCATAGGAGGACGAGAGAGGACCGGGCCTGGACATATTGTTTTACTTCTGTCTACTTTCAGTTTGACGGCAGTCTCCGTGAGGAGCTGCCATCCATTTGTTTTATTTTATCATTAAAAATTATTTAAAACTGCGTCGGTTCTCCGCCTCCTTCTTCCCGGCAACCAGGTGGTCGTGAACTTCATTACACAGGTCAACCGTGAAAAAGCAAGCTCTCCCCCTGGCGGAGCTTCTTTTTTCTCGTGTTGGAGCTGGACTTGATTGTTAGACAATGCACCTTTCTAAAAGCGTACCAGGTTGGTTCTATCCTGTCTGATTCTGTCGGCTGGAACTTAGTAGTCCCACTGAAGTTTTTCAGAGACTCCTGGGGCATATGACATCGGCAGCCACTTCGCGCCACTTTAGATTGTTCATATAAGACCACTTCAGCGCTGGCTTCACGATCGGGTCCCCAGATGGGCATAGTGCTCGGTGACGCACTGGGTGGCCATCACCCCGCTGTGTCGCCACACCTGATGGCCACTCAGTGGTCAAGGAACGCCACCCTGGGCTTACCCTGGTGTATATGCACGCCTAACGAGACCATGTTCCAAGCCAGCTTATTCTGTGATACTGTCTGGGATTTTTGCCCAGGAATCTTCAGCGGTGGTGAAAAAGCTGAGCACGATGGGGCAGGTGATCTTCGGAATGACTGCTACCCCGCCGAGCCTATCCGTGCTCACTGCTCCTTGTCGAAAGCATCCTTTCTGCTACTTCAAGATCTGCTCCACCCCCACAGTCTGTTCCACTGGCTGGTGGCCGAGTCGAGCTCCCCGCAGGAAGTCAATCTCATAATTTCAGCTCTTCCTCAGGACGTGCCGCTTCCTGGGATGAGCAATCCCCATCCGAAGATGGCCTACTGAGGTTGCATCTGCAATCGCATTGTGCCACTTGTTCGTGCTTGGGCAGTGTTAACCAGGCTGCCCAAGCCCTGACGAATGGCACAATGCGATCTCCGACGCAATCATGGTGGGCACGTCGTAGAGGCTCCTCCAGACGGTCAGACTTGGCAATGAAATTTAAAGGTGCAGTAGGTGATTGTCTTCAGAAACATCTTTTGTTGTGCTGGTTGAAAGTCTCCTGACATTCCAATAGTACTGATTAATGTAATTGATCTAAATGTATTTATATGTATTTATAGGCTAGACTTCTTACATGGACTTTGGTCACGCCATCTCTAAACATTAATTTCTAAACTGCTTTGAGCGACTGTCTGCGATGTTAGGCATTTAATCTTGTTGATAGGATATCCACACATACACAAACACTCTCTCTTAAACACACACACACACACACACACAGACAACGCGGGCAGTACAGCGAGCTCACGGTATAAGCGACTCCCTTCAGAGTCATCAACACGCACGGTCGCGTTCATCATCGCGCCGCCCTCAACCCGAAAGTGAAAAAGAAAGTGACCGGTTCGCGGATGAACGTGCGGACTGGGAGGGATGGAGCAGGTGTCGCGGATTAAGCTGGACTTATACTTTCGCCTGGTGCCACATCGCGCGCCTCCGCTGAGTGTGCACGCACCTCGAGGCTATACTCGCCGAGGGAGGGGGGGTTCGCTCACTATTCTGTCGGCCGCCTAGGTTGCCTCTGTGAACGCGCCGGCCCTGAACACACGTCAGCCACAACAGGAAATAAGAAAAAACTGCCACTGCGTTAAATGCGTTAATTTTTTTAAAACCTGTTCAATATTTCAAATTAATCGGCGTGCGTTAACGCGCTAATTTTGACAGCCCTAGTATTTTTATATTGTGGGTAAGGCATAAAACTAAAAAATGTTCATCCAATTAAATAGTGTCGGGCCAACATCTCCCATAATTCCGATAAGTAGGTCAAACTGTCTGTCAGGAAATGCAGATTTCAAATGCATAGACACCATGGCTAAAGTATTTCTCTTAGACAGGTAATGTTATGATTTAAAACTATCTAAGCTTCACGCAATGCTGATGTAGATGTTGTTACAAATGGGTTATATGCACAGAAGTGTTATTCAGCCACTGAAATCTTCCGGCAATAGATTGATGTGACTATTTTCAGTTTCATGAGGGTGTCGCTCTGGACGGTAGGGGAGGAACTGTGGTTTAGAGATTTATGCTAACCGGTTAGCATTGTGGAAGACCTACTGCACCTTTAATTCGCCACATGGCCCCTCGAGCTCACGGGTGTGTATTTCAAGGAGATTGAGGAGACGAGGAGATTGGATGCAATCAAGCTGGTCCTTCCAGCCGAGATGGAGAACAGGTTTTACAGCCCGTACTTCATCATACCCATAACAATGGTGGGTTATAACCAATCCTATCTGTGCATCTTTCAACAGTTATCTCCATGGAATGCTGGTCAAAATGCTCATCGGAAACGCATTAGTTGCAGCTATCAACCTTACGGACACTCACTCACATGTCACGCTTTTCCTCATGCATTCAGTTTCTCCTGTGCGCATTTGGGGGCGGTGCATGGCAGCATAAGGTCCTCCCCTTCGGGCTGTTCCTGTTTCTGTGGGCTTTACGAAGCTTGCGGAAAGTGCCCTATGCCTCTTCATCTTCTGGCATCTACATATTTGGCTGTTCTCAGGTTCATTTTAGCTCATTCTGGAGTGTTAGTTGATAATGCTGGGGAACCTGGTGCTCCGGCACCACAACCTGTTGGGGTATCAGGTCAACTGAGAATAAGCAGGCTCTCCCCCTGGCGGAGCTGTTTTTTACCTCGGGTTGGAGCTGGACTTGATTGTTAGACAATGCACCTTTCTAAAAGTGTACCGGGCTGGTTCTATGCTGTCTGATTCTGTCGGCTGGAACATAGTAGTCCCACTGAAGTTTTTCAGAGACTCCTGGGGCATATGACATCAGCAGCCACTTCGGGCCACTCAGATTGGTCATATAAGACCACTTCGCTGGCTTCACGATTGGGTCCCCAGATGAGCATAGTGCTTGGTGGCCATCACCTCACTGTGTCGCCACACCTTCAGTCCCTGGATGGACCTTGCATCTATGGACTGGGGTGCCCTTAAAACAGGTGCCCAGTCATGCTGTCACTTGACAGATGCTTCCAGTTGGGGCGGAGGGCTGTGTAAATCATTAAGCTGGTTCGTGATTCGCACCCCAGTTGCATTGGCATATCATTTGCCTGGAGCTGTTGTCAACTGTTATCAACCGTATGAGTGATATGCACTCCTGCCGTATGTCTCAGCTCATTCGCCATCTGCTCCTCTGGAGTCAAGTTGCTAAAATCTGCTGCTTGCTGTTCATATCCTGGACGAGCTCAACCATGCCAGCCTACACTCTCACAGTTGCTTGCACCCCGGCGTGGCCAGCTGTTTTGAGCGTTTACATGCACTTTCAGACTACGTAGTGAACCTGCAAGCGATGCCTACAGAGAAGGCAGACGAGCCCCCTTCATTGCTGTGTCCTGTTCGCACACTGCGCTTATGTGACTGCACTTAGAGAATTCCACTCTAATCAGTGCTAGGGTGAGCCATGTCCCCTGGCACTCGACTTAAGTGTCGCCTCCTCTTGGCCGTTAGCACACGGCACCTCTCAAACAGAGATCTGTAGAGCTGTGGGCTGGGCAACACCTAATACATTTGCGAGATTTTTTAATCATGAGTGAAGCGGGTTTCCTTACATGTGCTGGATAACCCCAGTGAATGAGGTAACTCTGTTTGGTATTGAAACCTATCTCTCTAACACGGAGATACATGTGCTTTTTGTACTCTGCTCAGCTGAGTTCCCTATTTGGCGGACTCTACAGAGTTCCTGATTCAGTGGAGGAGTCGGGCAGCTGGCCCACTACGGTGTTGGCATGTCCATGGCCAATCCTGCGTTCTGGGGTACAGTGCCTACTATACGTGATCCTTGTTGGCGATCCCATATGCTTCCCTCAGCCACGTTGTAGTTCTCCCTGCTGTGTCTTCCCTCCCTGCTAACCATCCCTTATATGTGTACTCCCGCTTGCCAGGGCTAGTTCATATGTCTTCTGCGACCAGGTCTCCCCATCTGGGTAGCAGGTGGCCTCTGCAGCGTCCTTTCCCCTTCGCGATAGGCACGCTTTCCCAAAGTACTGTTGTATATTACATTTCTTAGAATTTTTCTATGTGTATATTTTACGACTAATGTAAATAAGGCTTTTAGCACTTTATAGGTAAGTAAATGTAAGTTAGGGCCAGGGGGCACGTTGGAGGGCTGCATCTCTGGTGATGATAGTGCGCTTACGCTGGAGCCTAGCAAACCTACTATGTATAATACATAGTCAACTACTATGGTATTTTCCATATATTTCCCCATTGTGGAAGTTTTCCACATAGCATTGGACTTCCCCTCACACTGGGAAATGAAACGTTTACTACGTAACCTCCGTTCCCCGACGGGAGGAACGGAAATGCTATGTTCCTTCGCCACAGTGGTTGCGTCTTAACTGACAGCTGTAGTTCTGCTTCTTCAGCTTAAAAATGTACCAGGCGATACGCATCTCACAGCTTAATACTCAACCAATTGAGATTGCTGTCAGTTGCGTGCGCTGCCAATTCACTGGCATTTCATTGGCCCATTTTATTTCTCTTTAGATCATTGGCTTTCTGGCGAAATCCCCATAGTTGAAATTTTCCACATAGCATTTCCATTCCCCCTCTCTGGGAACGAGGGTTATGTAGTAACCATTTCGTCTTATCATTGCTGAGATGTGTGATTCCCTAGTTTCTTTACTCTTCTCTGTAATAGACAAAGACAACATCAGTAGAGCTCTACCTGCTTGTTCAATACTATCTATCTATCTATATCTATCTAAAGGAAATACCCGACTATGACTCTGTAAAAACTAAAGTATATAAATTTAAATGTTTTATGAAGTTGATTTGATTCAACTTAAAAAAAAAGTACCTACTTTATTACTGTACCTAATTTATTACGATGTACTTGTCATTACGGAGTTGTGTTTCCCTGTTTCTCCACATGCTTTGTGCCAATCTGCCATAGAGAAAGATATCAGGTCTTTAATTTAATCTCAATACATTTCTTTGGAAACTAACTCCATTGTTCAGTCTGTTCAAGCAGTTCTACCTGTTTGCTGAGCTACAGGTCTTCCAGTATATCTCCACTGTTCTTCCCCTAGTGAGGGGTGTTGCCTGTTGCTAATCATAACGGCCCCCCTCGACACCCCCCCCCCCCCCCAACACACACACACACACACATATATAAATAGCTATACTGAATATTATAAAGTAAATTATATTATGATTTAATAAAAGTATTATCATTATACAAATGATATTTTAAATAATTTTTTTAATTATTGAAATTATTTTAAATAACAGAAAATAGTCCAATGTAAAGACAATTGGAGTGATATAAAATCTAAACAAATATTTTGCATTAATTTTAAATTCATATGATAATTCTAGAGAACACAAAACTAAAGTGTATAGAACTATCTTTTGTCTGAGACCTGACTGATGGCCGAGAAATAGTTATTAAGTCTAACTTCCCTGACTCATCATCTCTCTTTTGTACTTCATAGAAAAAAACATCTTACAGGAGCCATGTTTAGTCAAAATATGAGTGGCGCGTACTTTTTCAGCGTGCATGTTAAACTACCGGGATTCACAAAAGCAGCAGTGCATGAGGTGCACAGAAATGGTTTTCTGCATACATGCATCAGTTTGTTTTCAATTAAACTACATTGCTTTATTAACTAATTTGCCCCATTTACTGAGGCACGTGCCCCCATAAATTGGGTCTAGCGACACCCCTGGTGAGTCTCCTCCTCACTGCGATTTAAATAACTGCCACAAAGAAGTCATCTAACAATCTATACCCACCTCCACCCCCTTCCACTTAGAAGGACATCTATTTACCATCTGACCAGTCATCCACTCATTCATTAATCTATCTATCCATCCATCCATCAATCCATAAACTATCTAACCAGACCACCAGTTTGTAGTCATTGCTGAGGTGTGATTCCCATTTCTCCACATGCCCCAGTCTAATCTGCAAAAGACAAAAACTAACAAATCTCTAATTGCTGGCTGATCTCCAGCAATAAACCAGATGTTCTCCAGTGTTCTTCAGCTAAATATTCACCATTCCACTTCCACTTCTGAGTCTCCTTTTGCCTGTTGTCGTTCAATTACCTACAAAGTAAATAACTGCCACAGACAAGACATTTATCTAAC
>CAIGQQ010001431.1:2143613-2160306 GCA_903798035.1 Danio albolineatus | reverse complement strand
TCTATCTATCTATCTATCTATCTATCTATCTATCTATCTATCTATCTGAAAGAGATACATGACCATCACTTAGTCTGTAAAAATGAAAGTATGTAATTTCAAATGTTTTATGCAGTTGATTAGATTCAACTTTAAAAAATGTAAGGCAGTACCTAATTTATTATGATGTACTTGTCATTACTGACTTGTCTTTCCCTGTTTCTCGACATGCTCCATGCCAATCTGCCCTAGAGAAAGATATCAGGTCTTTAATTAATCTCAATACTTTTCTTTGGAAACTAACACCATTGTTCAGTCAGTTCAAGCAGTTGTATCTGTTTGCTGAGCTTCAAGTCTTCCAGTATATCTCCACTGTTGCTCTTGAGAGTCTCATGGGTGTTGCTAGACTTAAAGCTCTACTGGGGTATGGGCCCCCCTCAACCGCTCCCCCCCAAAAAAAGTATTTACCCATATATAAATAGCTATACTGAATATTATAAATTATGGCACCTGCCCCTGTAAATGGGGTCTAGCGAAACCCCTGGTGAATCTTTTGCTCCTGATGCTCTTGTGAGTAACTACAATTTGACTAACTGCCACAAAGAAAACAACTATCTAACAATCTATGCCTACCTCCACCCCGTTCTTCTTAGAAGGACATCTATTTACCATCCGACCACCTATCCGTCTATTCATTAATCTATCAATCCATCAATCCAAAAAATATCTAACCAGACCATCAGTTTGCAGTCATTGCTGAGGTGGGATTCCCATTTCTCCACATGCTCCAGTCTAATCTGCAAAAGACAAAAACAAGACTAACAAAGCTCTACTTGCTGGCTGATTTCCAGCAATAAACCAGATGTTCTCCAGTGTTCTTCGGATATTCATCATTCCCTCCCTCTTCTGCCTGCTCTCTCTCCATTACCTGAAAAAGAAAAACCTTGACACAGATAAGGCCTAAATACTATCTATATCAACCACTAACCCTTCATCTAGGAAGGAATTCCATCGATTCACCCATCCATCTGATATTTTTAAAAGAAATTACTGACCATCCAGTCTTTGCTAAAGTATGTGATTCCCTTTTTCTCTATGTGGTCCCTTCCGATCTGTAAAATACAATAGAAAGATATCAAGTCATTAAATAATCTTAATATCATTCTTTGGAATTCTATCGGCTGGGAGGGCATCCGCTGTGTAAAAAATATGCTGAATAAGTTGGCGGTTGATTCCGCTGTGGCGACCCCGGATTAATAAAGGGACTAAGCCGAAAAGAAAATGAATGAATGAATGAATCTAAAATAAAATAATCACACTTAAGCGCCTGATAGCTCCAGCCCTTCCGCTACATGATTAAAACTGCGGCTGTTGAGTGCATGAAGTGTCCAACAGTTCACACTTCTTTTTAATGGTTAAATAAGTGCATCATCTGGAAATTTAATCACATAATCTTTTCAGAATATAAAGAATATTTCAGTGTAAACACACTACTTGCACTATTTATATTACACAATGGCACAGAATAGTGTATAAGTAAGTGATTTAGGACGCACCTATAGACAGCACTGACAGAACACTACCTGCTGTTCTCCAGCATTTTTTAGATAAATGTCCACCTCCTCTGAGTCTCCCTGTTCTGCCTGCTCTCTCTCTCCATTACCTGAAAAAGAAAAACCTGACACAGACAAGGCCTAATTAACCATCTATACCAACCACGACTTCTGTATCTTGGAAGGACGTCCATCAATTCACCCGTCTATCTGATTTTTTAAAATAAATTCCTGACCATCCAGTCGTTGCTGAGGTGTGTGATTTCATTTTTTCTCCATGTGGTCCCTTCTGATCTGCAAAATACAATAGAAAGATAGCACGACATTAATTAATCCTAATATCATTCTTTGGATGTTTCATCTAACGACGTCTCCAGTTTGGTTCTGTTCTAATGCTAACAAATAACATTTCACAGCTATAAATATATAAATCAAAAGCTACAAATGTTGAACAGGCCGACAGCATAAACTACAAAAAAATAATACAACAGCCAGACAATTTATCCGACAATAGACCTACAGTATTATAAAAACATTATAACAGATTAATTGATCTGACGGTATAACAAATAACAATCAGCAAATGTTCAATCAAATAGCAATATACAAATGAAGCATGTCATCAAACAAAAAATACTGTATCTATCTCTGTCTATCTGAAGGAAATACCCCACCATCACTTACTGTCACAGTAAGACCAGGTTCTTCACCCACTGAAGCACCACGAGCACCCTCACCTGAGTCTATTAGACACACACCTGAAAATCATCACCCTCATCATCACAGCACTATAAAGACTCCATTCACATTCACTCAGTGTCTGGCCTTTTCGCTTGTACAGAAAGGACTCCCTATACACGGTCAGTGTTGCTTCTTAGATATCAGTTTACTTACAATCCTGTGTTTTCCATGTTTCTCCTAGTGTGGTGTCTCCTGGTTCCACATCTAGTCTTTGTCCTGTTCACAGTCTGTGGTATCTGTCTCCAGTCTCCAAGCCTGCACAGTCAAATATATAGTTAATGTTTATAGACTATTATCATCTGCATCAATATACTAACTCACCTGCCATCCTGCAAATAAACATTGTTTATATTATTCACCTGAATCCCGTCCCTTCTGTGACGCTTAATCTAAAAAAAATTCAATATATAAGATTAAAATGTTTTACAAAGTTCATTTGATTCAACTTAAAAAACGTTAGGCAGTACCTAATTTATTACGATGTACTTGTCATTACTGACGTGTGTTTCCCTGTTCTTCCACATGCTCCAATCTGCCAAAGAGAAAGATATCAGGCCTTTAATTAATCTCCATGCATTTCTTTGGAAACTAACTCCATTGTTCAGTCGGTTCAAGCAGTTCTACCTGCTTCCTGTGCTCTAGGTCTTCAATCTCCACTGTTCCACTTGTAATTCTCCTTCTGCTCCACTCCAATCTACAAAAAATGAAAGACAGCCACAACAAAGCCCTACATGCTGTTCTCCAGCATTTGTTAGGTAAATGTCCACCGATTTTTCTTGTGAGTCTCCCTCTTCTGCCTGCTCTTCATTAGGTGAAAAAGGAAAAACCTGACACAGACAAGACCTATCTAACTATCTATACCAGTGGTTCTCAAAGTGTGGTACACAGAGGAGTCTCAGAATATTAATTAAAAATATATGAACACTCTTTTACAGTCCTTTGACACGTACATTAGTATTAGTATGTTTGGTGCATCACGTCATCAGATGCTAAGAATCTAAAACTGTTTGGAGCGCTTGAGCAGATACGCGCTAGAGACGTGCTTTTGCAGACCAGTACTGTTGGCATTTTAGTTACTGCAAACTCAGGAATTTCCCCATGCTGCATCATAGATAAAATAATTATCACAAACGTATAAACATGCGTTCGTAGTTGTGTAAAATAATGTGTGTTTTTGATATGAAGCGTAAAGTCTTTTGTTTTCGTAAATAGCCTAGCGGATTTCGATTTAGTTTGTTACCTCATATTTAAATGAATCTGGATGTGATTTAAATGGTGCGGGCAGCAGATGCACAGATGGAGCACCCAAGAACCTTACCGGAGTCGGTCCAAAAACGGTGGTCGAGTGCACAGTTTACGCAAACTTAACGGTTCATGTGATCTCAGTTCCACCAAATCATAGAAATGCTGCACGTATGACTTTATAAATCACGTATGAATTGGTCAAATTCAATTGGTGTATGTATAATCACTCTTTTCTGACACACATACTGTAAATGATGTGCTGTAAGCAGATCTAATCTCTAATTTAAATATGGAATTGTGAATCATATATTTTAAATACGAGTTAATGTTTAGATTTCAAGGGGGAGACCAGGGATAGTTGTAACACTTCCAATCTCTAGAACCAGGAACTAGTTACAAATCAGTTGATTTGCTTCACACATGCTCATATTAGTCCTGTGACAGACACAGCAGATATCAGACAGCAAAAACTACATTTCAGCTAAGAAAGTAATACTTTTTACTTTATTTTTAAGATAGCAATGCCTGATTTGTAGTTAAGCCTGTGTAATTTGTGTGTCTGTGTGTGGATATATTTAATCCACATTGTTGGTGATAATGTGTTTGCTGAAAACAGATTCATGGCCACTTAACGCTGGGTCAGTTGTAACAAATAAACTCTTGCTAATAACATAAGTGAAATGTTACCACCAACCCCAAGCAGATTTAAAACTGTATTTATATGATTTAATTTCAGTACTCCTTTAGCTCTTTAAAGAGAAAGAAGTCAGTGTAGTTTGAGTTCAGTGTTTGACCTCTGTGGGCTCATGAAGCCTGCACACACAAACATGTGTTCAATTGCTGAAGCTGATGTACATTTGCACATTTTATTCAGCTTTGTAACACAGACGCACACAAATTATACTGAAAGCTCAATGTTGAATAAGCTTTCAAATTCTTTTTTTTTCGTCAGAATTCTTATTTTACAATGTTATATCTCACCCTAGTGGAAATCATAATTTACATCTCACCACGGGATGTGTTACAACTTACCCAAACTGAGGGGTGAATTGTAACATTTCAATCCTGCTGTTTGAAACTAAAAAGTATTCACATTTTCTGTTTGTGCTGCAAAAATAACTTACAGTATATGCAACTTAACAGCAGACTATTGTAACATACAAGAAGTCCAACTATCCCCGGTCTCCCCCAAACAAATATGTCTTATGTACACGCAATATATATTTCAAAATGTATCAGACATGGTTTATATATGATATGAATATGACGACATATGAATTCATGAGGTCAAGCTACATTTCCTGGTTTTAGTGAATATAGGCATGGGCCGGTATAAGTTTCTGACGGTATGATAACCTTGGAATAAAACTATATCATGGTTTCACGGTATTGTATTTACAGTAAGATAATTTCTTTTTAAATATCTTAGTAAAACGCAACTACTTTTTTCCCTTTTTAATACAATATATTACATTTTAAGAAACATTTATATTATTTTGGAGCAGTAAATATGTCAGGCTACATAATTAAAATAAACCATTGACTTCTACTATCTTCATTAGCTTCAAAAACACAGCTTTTCTTACAACACATAAAAAAACACTTTAAAAAAAACCTCTACATATATCTTAGAAACAATATTACAAAACATTATTGTGGTTTAAATAGCTTGACTTTTCCAAACTGCGATAAATCTTGAAACCGTTTATTGTCCCATCCCTATAGGCTACTATATACTAATACTTCAGCTTTAAAGCATTGTACAGCATTTTATTATTATTTTTTTTACTTTTTACGAACAGTACCAATTTTAATTAACCTTTAAACGCATTTTTATTTAAACATAAGCACAGTACAGTGTTAATGTTCAAACTATTTATGATGTTTAAAGCGGCTGACATTATTTTTATGAATAAATCTGTCTGTTTTTGAACTGTGCAGAGCTGTGGCTGATTAATTAGGCCTACTACACTACTATATTTCGATGCCAGTCATTAGGTAGTACATGGAGAGACAAATTATTTCTGAGGTGAAAAAGTTTGAGAACCACTAATCTATACCAAACACCAGCCCATTCATCTAGGAAAGGATGTCCATCGATGGACCCGTCCATCTGTTTTTTTTCTCCATGTAATCAATTCCAATCTGCAAAATACAATAGAAAGAATTAATTAATCTTAATAACATTCTTTGGATGTTTCATCCACCGACGTCTCCAGTTTGGTTCTGTTCTAACGCTAACAAATAATATTTCACAGCTATAAATAAATACTCTACACAAGATGACAATCATTAAACTTAGAATAGATAAATGTGTTATAATATTTAGTAAAACTGTCAATAAAACAAAAAACAATCAAAAGCTACAAATGTTGAACAAGCCGACAGCATAAACTACAAATAAATATACACCAGTAATATGGAATATGTGTTAAAGCTGACAGCATTCAAATACATTATAACAGATCAATTTATCTGACGATATAACAAATAATAATCTGCAAATTTTAAACAAGATAGCTAATACAAATGAAGCATAGAAACAAACCAAAAATACTGTATCTATCTATCAGTCTACCAACCTGACAACATAACAAATGGCATTCTACGATTATAAATAGGTTACTAAAGGTGATAACAGTATGTAACTATATATATATAGTTACATATATATATATAGTTATATATATATATATATATATATATATATATATATATATATGTAGCAATCTCCAATTCCAACCAACATTCAGTACAACATACAGTCTAACCGGAAAAAAGACGTGAAAAGGCAAATATAATAAGCTGAAACATTACGAGAGAGAAATACTATAATCTTTAGTGTTCTTCACCAAAAGCACGTCGAAACAACCAAATATAATAACCTAAAAATGATACTTTTAGGGAGATCTTTACATACCGCTCCGCTACTTCAGCGATGGTCAAACACTTGATGCAGGTCACTCGTTTCTCAACATCGTCGACCGTTTCTCGAACACTTTCTTTTTTAGAACACCGCCGACTCAGGTAACCACAGCAACCTGCGCCGCCATATTGAATCACCTTAAAGGTGCAGTGCGCGATTTCCGCGAAGCACTGTAGAAAATAATAATAATATTAATAATAATACTTATTATTATTATTATTATTATATTTCTGTTAAGGATTTGTGTTCTATTTTTGAAGTATATAATAGCAACTTTGATTCTCAGTTTGACTAACCTTTGTATGCTTATATTCTATTTTGCATACGTCTTATTTTCTAGGCATACAGTAAATTAATCTGTATCTAACCTGTATGTAATCTCTAAAAAAATACAATATAGTTCAGTTTAAGCCCCCAGAGATCAATGTAGTCAAAACGTTGTCTCAAAATACAGTAAATTAATCCGTATCTAACCTGTATGTAATCTCTAAAAAAAACAAACAATATAGTTCAGTTTAAGCCCCCAGAGATTAATGTAGTCAAAACGTTGTCTTATAGGCTGAAAATACTACTACTACTACTAATATAATAGATAGCTAGACCTTTGTAGTCCGTTGCTCCGATCATCAACGCTGTAAACAGACGCAACTGAATGGAGGAGCTGCTGTTTTCTCTGTTATAAAATACAATAACGCTTATGTTTATCAACTGATCATGGTGTGAAAAAATTCCACTTACCTAGAAGTAAAGCTTAAACTTGTACATTTTATCAAAAATAGTGCTGGAGTCCTCTTTTTTCCTTACAATTTATAACGGTTAACAAAAACAGTTTATAAAAATGAATGAATCACACATTATTCATTCATTTTCTTTTCGGCTTAGTCCCTTTATTAATCCGGGGTCGCCACAGCGGAATGAACCGCCAACTTATCCAGCATTTGTTTTACGCAGCGGATGCCCTTCCAGCCACAACCCATCTCTGGGAAACACATCCATACAGTCTCATTCACACACATACACTACGGACAATTTAGCTTACCCAATTCACCTGTACCGCATGTCTTTGGACTGTGAGGGAAACCGGAGCACCCGGAGGAAACCCACGCAACCACGGGGAGAACATGCAAACTCCACACAGAAATGCCAACTGGCCCAGCCGGGAATCGAACCAGCGACCTTCTTGCTGTGAGGCGAACGTGCTAACGTGGCCAACGTGCCAACGTGGCGCCTGAATCACACATTATTATAATAGTAAAAATTACTTTCACACATATGCACACACTTACCTGCAAAATATAGGTCCAGATGGAGCAATAAGTGTTTTATGTGTTTTAAAGATATGTGAGTGTATGTATGCTATGTTATGTTATGCCAAACATCAATTTTGGCTCAGAATCTCTGTGCAGACAATAAAGTAAGTTAAATAAAATAAATCATTATAATAGTAGTGGATTTACAGTAAATGAAAACATAGGCAGATAAATATTATGCAATAGACTATAGCCAATAACAAAAATAGTGTATGTAATATACTTATAATATGTAATATAATGCATCAATCAATTGATCAGTTATTAAATGTAAACCCTTTAAACACAAATCTTATTTGTTCAGTTTGTTAATGTGGTGCATCATTATTTTGTGAAAGATAGATACAACCAATAATAAGAAAGAAAAAAGATGATAATGCCAACCAAATGTTGAATTAATTTAATTTATACAAGTTCACCGATAAAGAAAATTAATTCATGTATTTTTGAAAGCAACCTCACAGCTGTTAACAGCATGTACACAGATCTATAATTTTTCAGTTTCTAGTACTGAAGCTTTGCAGGCAGGTTTCTTGAAGTGTCTTGGAGATGTTCTTCAGTTCTCTTGCATCATCTGATCTCTGCGTGGAGAATAGGTAAGTGAAACGTTAGATGTTTAATTCGACAACAATGAACACAATAGGGATTGCCAAGAGGATAGGGGATGACGATAGTGATCACAGTCCTTGATATTGTAGAATGGATGACACACAGGAGGATGACCAACACACACCAGATATGGAAGACAATGGACACACAGATGTCGGCGGATACACAGACTGGAGACTCGGGGAACCAGGAGGACTAGGAGGAAACAGAGATTCGGTAAGTACAAAGAACAATAGGTTGAGTGTGAGTAACGCAGAGTGTACACTCAGAGTCCGCTTTCGCTGGAACGAGCCCGGACCCTGAGTGTAGTGAGGACTGGGTCTTTATAGGGTGCTCGGTGATGTGCTGCAGCTGTGTGCTCATTAAAACTCAGGTGATCGTGCTCTATGTGATTGTGTGTCGTGGGAGCCTGACCAATCCGTGACAGCATCATTACAATTAACAGCAAAGTGAAATGTAAACTGATATTTCCGAATGACACACTGCAATATAAAAACAACTGACGTTAAATCATTTTAGCTGGTGAAAGATAGCTACTAGTATTCTAATATTTTGGGCTCTACTCCCACATGAAACAATACTATAGTAATTTATAGCAATTATTGTAATATTTTGCACCATACTATAATGAATTGAATTATTCTGTTGTGCTTCTATATAGTTGCTATGCTTACACAACATATATTTCTACAACTATAGACTGTACTATACAGTAATACACTACAGTTTACTGTACTAAAAAAAAGTATGCTACAGTATTTATTACAGTTTATCAGATCATTATATTTATAGTATGATGTAGTTTTTGTTAACAAAGGGTTGTAAATACTATGATGTATACAGTGCAACTGTAACAGAGGCCAGCTAACGAAGTGCTGTGCAGTAATCCTCAGTCCTCTGAACCTGAAAAAGTGCTATAGCGCTTTTTTAGCGATCTTGTTATTAGAGCAACCAATATCCACTTTAAGACTCGCTGGTTCGATCCCAGTTCGGAGCGGGTTGGGTAGTGTATGACCAGCAAGGTTACACAACACATTTAGGGCTCTATTTTGAAGATCTAGGTGCAAAGTCTAAAGGGGTTTTATATGTATATTTAATTTTTAAGTCTATGTAGAAAATAATAATTTTTTGTAACATTTTAATCCTTTTATTATTTTAACATGTAAAGATATTTGTGTATTGCTCTACATCTTGTGTGTATTAAGCAATGTGTAAGCGTTTGGACCCGCATAGGCACATAACTAACATGCTCTGTGCTGGACTTAAGACCAGCTTTTAGTTAGTCAATGGCGCAGTCTATTTCAGTTTCTCAAAATAGCAACGTGCCAACAATGCACCTTAACACACCTCCTTTTCAGACCAGCACACCCATGAGTCCACAGTGGCCTAAATGGATTTGCTATTTAAACAACGTGGCACAAAACCTGAGAATTACAATTGCGCTGGTCTGAAAATATGAACAAATCGCGCCAAACACGTCTTGTGCCTGTTTGCGCCAGCTTGCCATAATGATAGGGCCCTTAATATAGTTCAAAATCACTGTAGTATTTAGCATGAACTACTAACGATGCAGTATTTTATATGGCATGATTTTGGTGCAGTGCTGAGCTGTTACACACATTAATGTAGTGAGAACATTAATGTGTGTTAGTGAGAACATTTTGTCAATATTGCAGTTGAATACAGTACTGTTAAATTTAAGGTTCATTATGAGTAACTCAGTAGTTCCTTACATTACTTTTTTTCAGTGAATTAGCACTATGTGTGTGTGTGTGTGTTAATAACAATAATAATAATAATAAAATAATTACATTTTACAGATGTCTCTAGTTCAAAACGTCCGTTTTACCGCCGTTCATGCGGCGGCGGCGGTATTTATGTGCACCAACAGCTTTTGGCCGCTGGGTGGCGCTTTAACCATAGATTTTCAGCTTTACCTTTCCACAATAGGACGACACTATAAGTGTACTGTACCTTATGTGAAAGAGTGTGTTCAATTATGTTCAATTAAGTTATAATTTTGTTGGTTTGTTTTAGTTTTCTTAGTGATATGATTTTACACTATAGAAAAGATACAATCCATGGTGAGAAGTATAGCCCTAGGTTGCAAAAATTAAGCAAATATAAGAATTACGTTCTTTAGCCTTTATATTGCCCTATTAAAGTGCGTTGGGGTGAAAAGAACGTTTTGATTTGTTTGACCATCATGGTTTGTTTGACCATCAAGCGCACAAGATATGAAAATCGCGGCACAGCACAAAATAATATTAAGGTTATCGAGCCGATGGATGCTTTATCAATAATTATTATTTATTAAAGGACAGATTACAAATATTTGACCAACTGCCAATACATGCAAAACACTCTCGTGCACTCAAAATAGGTTCCCTTTTGCTATTAGTGGCGGTTATAAATGTGCATATCCACAAGCAAAGTTAGCCGCATGTTCGTTCTCTCCTCATTTCTCTTTCACACGCATGCAGAGCGAACAGCCTGCATAAAGAAAAAATCTGCTTGTTTAAAAGAGCGCATTATATCCAGGAATGACTAATAATTATAATAGGGTGTTTCCTAGTACTGGGTTGCAGTGGTGTGGTGACCGCTGTGGGGACCCCTGAAATAGAGACTAAGCCTTAGGAAAACGAATGCATGAATCTAATAGTTATAATTATTATTTTCATTAATAAATTTACATTTAGTCATGTATATTTTTTCACACAGAAAGAAACTGAATGCTGAGAACGGATGCGTCACTAAAGCACGTCTGTCTGTTGGTATTTTGGGTGGAGGAAACATGGGCAAACAGCTGGCAATGGCTTTAATTCACACTTCAAGCCTCAGGCCACGTGACATCAACATGTCAACAAAAAGACCCGAGACCTTGGGTTGGTATATGTCTGTGTTTGTGTGTGTGTGTGCTTGTTTATGTAGTTTCGAGGACCGTGTTAGTCATTTGTCAACTACTATTTGCATAATGACATGGGTATGACCTAGTTGTAATATATCAAGGAGGTATACGAGGACATGCCTTGTGTCCTCATAATTCAAAATGATTCTCCACAAGGTCTTTTGACATTCAAATTTTACCACAGGTTTTCTGTGAGGGTTGGGTACAGGAGTACTAGGATTAGGTGATATATAAAGTAAGCGATACAGTAAAAAATGCATTATTATGCCATGTATTTGTGTATGTTAATATATACTGAACACAGAGTGCTTTTATTAATTTAAAGTTAAAAAATATTTTGTATGGATGGCATCATCTTGATTCAGCAAGTTTACAGTAACTGGCTGCCAAACATATACTGTAAATGGACTTACAGTCCTCAAATCACTGTATGAGGCTGAAGTGATTTGTGAGTGTGTGGATCAAAGCTGCATAATGTTGCTATAGAACCGCATGTAAAGGTCTAAGTGCCTGCGAGCCACTGGCACCCTCTTGTCATGTCAAGAGCAGGTTCCATTTTAGTGGTTCATGCGCCAAATCCCCTCAGGTCTGCTTTTTGTGGCAAGAAATTGAAACATCTACTAGGCTTAATCCCAGTTAAGTGATACGGTACATTTTCACTGTTCATTTTTGTATCAGTTGTGCAAAAAAATTTTTTGTACCTCAGGTGTACATACTGCATGTGAATTTACATCCCCGAGATTTATTCCCTTCACATTTCACTTTTGGTCTAATTTCTTTTTTATTATTTCAAACAAGCAAGCCCAGCCCAAGTGAAAAAAGTAGCGCATTATGTAATGTAGCACACTGCTTTTTTTAAAACAGTACATCACTCAGTTGTATATATATATATATATATATATATTTTTCCAGGGATGGGTTGCGGCTGGAAGGGCATCCGCTGCGTAAAAATATGCTGGATAAGTTGGCGGTTGATTCCGCTGTGGCGACCCCGGATTAATAAAGGGACTAAGCCGACAAGAAAATGAATGAATAAAAAAAAAAAATATATATATATATATATTTCAGGGTTCAGGGTCATGAAAAACCTGGAAAAGCCATAAAATTTTGACATGGAAAAGTTTCGGAAAAACTGAAAAGCCCACAAAGTTTTGGAAAAGTCATGGTAATTAGTTTAACAAGTATCTGTAAACTCACTGTAAATCTAGGTTAGTTGTCTTTACTTCTTTTCTGTCCATGGTCAAACACATACTCTCACGTTATTAGTGCTGTGTGAACATTATCTAAATACATTTTGCATAGATATAAAAATTAATTAAAACTAAATAGATTATTGCATGTTTTATGATGCTGTAATAACTTTGAACATGCATCGTTTTTCTTATTATTCAAAATGCATACATAGACATGTAGACACTTGAAAGTCCCAGAAAATTCCTGAAAAATTCATTGAATTTTAGTCAGATTTTTTAGCCCCCCTTTGAATTTTTTGAATTTTTTTTATATTTCCCAAATTACGTTTAACAGAACAAGGAAATTTTCACAGTATGTCTAATAATATGTGTTCTTATGGAGAAAGTCTAATTGGTTTTATTTTGGCTAGAATAAAAGCAATTTGTAAGTTTTTTAAAAACCATTTCACGGTCAAAATTATTAGCCACTAAGCTATATATTTTTCAATAGTCTACAGAACAAACCATCGTTATACAATAACTTGCCTAATTACCCTAACCTGCCTACACTCTAAAGAAAAAAGAAGTGCTAAATAGCACCAAAACTGGTTCTTTGGCTTGTAATGAGGGGGGAACCTTTTTGGTGCGATACAGAACCTTAAAAAAATAGGTGCTATATAGTACTTTTGTCAAATGGTGCTATATAGCACCTATATTTTAAGGTGCTCATAATGTTACTTTACCCTTTCCGCAAATAAAACCGGCATAAGAGTTATGAGAATTAGCTATAAGAACAAGTGCTTACCAGTAGTAGTGGTGCTATATAGCACTTTAAACCCCCCAAAGAACCACTGAAGAACCTTTATGGTGCTTTAAAAGTTCTTTACACAGTAAAAGTGCTAAATAGCACCTCAAATATTGTAAAGAACTACTGAAGTACCACTGAAGAACCTTTTTTATAAGAGTGTAGTTAACCTAACTTAAGCCTTTAAATGTCACTTTAAGCTTTATATAGGTGTCTTGAAAAATATCTAGGAAAACATTATTTACGGTCATCATGGCAAAGATCAAATAAATCAGTGATTAGAAGTGAGTTATTAAAACTATTAGAAATCTCCCCGTTAAACAGAAATTGTGAAAAAAAAAATAAACAGGGAGGCTAATAATTCAGGCGGGCTAATAATTCTGACTTCAACTGTATATATGTCTTAAGATTTAATTAAAAAATATATTTTTTTAAGTTTAAAACCAGAGATTTGATATTGTGCGTCTTAGGAAGTGTGTTTTAATAGACAAATCAGGGTGTTCAATTCTCTCTTTCTTTCATTGACCTGTAGGTGAAATTTCAAACATGGGTGTGGAGTGTTACTTTGACAACATTCGACTGGCTAAATGGGCAGATCTGCTCTTCCTCTGTGTCTTGCCCTCTCATCTTCCTCAGGTTTGCTCAGACATTCACTGCCATCTGCCTTCACACTGTCTTGTGTACAGTTTCACCTCAGCAGTGCCCCTCAACAGGTAATAAAGTCATCACTAGGGCCTTTTTGTTAAAAATCTGCGGATTTTAATGATTTTGGGAGTATCATAATTAAAACCTTAATATATAAAATAAAAGTAAAACCTTTTTAACTTTTATTTAATGTTTACAATGCAAATCCAATTAGATCCACTTTATTTGGTAAACAAAGCAAGTCTCATATAACATATCTACTAAAAGACAGAAAATATTACTTTACAAACTGTATTGTAAATAAATCATATGAATATTTTCATATTAGTCAATATTATTACTGAAATTAATTAAAAAACTGAATAAATGTAAATTTACACACATTTACACCAGTAAATAAACAGAATCAACGATGGGCTAAAAATCTGCTGAATTCTGCGTGCGCAGAATCCTTGTGGGCCTATCACATATTCTCAGTAGTGTAAAGTAACGAGTTACAACTACTTAAATTACTGTATGTAGTTTTTTCTCAGTAATTGTAGTTTTTTTTTTTTAAGTGTACTTTTACTTTTACTTGAGTTCATTTCTAGTGCTCTATCTGTACTTTTACTACACCATTGTCCTTCCGCCTACACTGTAAAAAAATATCTGTTCATTAAAGTGTTTTCCATTTTTTAAATGGTTTTGAATTGCATTTGGCGCCACGGTGGCGTAGTGAGTAGCACGTTCGCCTCACAGCAAGAAGGTCGCTGGTTCGAGCCTCGGCTGGGTCAGTTGCCATTGTGTGGAGTTTGCATGTTCTCCCAGTGGTTGCGTGGGTTTCCTCCGGGTGCTTCGGTTTCCCCCACAGTCCAAAGATATGCGGTACAGGTGAATTGGGTAAGCTAAATTGTCCGTAGTGTATGTGTGTGAATGAGAATGTATGGATGTTTTCCAGAGATGGGTTGCAGCTGGAAGGGCATCCGCTGCATAAAACAAATGCTGGATAAGTTGGCGGTTCATTCCGCTGTGGCGACCCCGGATTAATAAAGGGACTAAGCCAACAAGAAAATGAATGAATGAATGAATGAATTGCATTTTGGGACCTTGATCTCTGCTCTGTCTACTTTTAATGTTGAAAAATCAACTCTACAGCTTAACAAAGCGACTTTTATTGACATTTTAGTAATTTGAAATAGTAGCTTTAGTTTTATTTTTCTTCTCTGCAGTGATTGGCTAAGTTGAATAATCACGGTTCTCATCCAATGAAATTGCAAAAAGCAGTGTTGTATATAATTAGATTATCATTAAGTAACTAGCAATAATTTAAGTAACTACAGTAGTAATGCATAACTTTATTATTTCCAAGAAAATATCTAAGTTACCTTTTCCAAAAAAAATTTGTTTTTGCATATATTTACATTCATTACCGTAATGTGTTCTCACATTTAATTATTCTCACTTTGTCAATTTACAGTCCATGAATGGCGAATAATTCAGAAACACCCTTAAAAGAAAATGACACTGATGTAAGCTACATTTTTAATTTGCAGTGTATGAGGTGGAATCTGTCACGATCACCAGCGATCTACAGCCAGAGATCGCTGGTTGTAACACACACACACACACACACACACACACACACACACACACACTCCTGCTCCAAGTCACCATCTGATTAGACTCTCTCAGCTGAAGCTGCTTCTGGACTGATTACACACACTTTATAAACAGCACACTCGCACACAGTCATTGCTTAGTATTGTTCCCTGTATAGTGACCTTACAACGCGTTTCCTTTCTCTAGTCTTTTGTGTTTGATCCCAGCCTTGCTTGCTTGTTTGTTTATCTGTGCCTGCTACCAGCCTTATTGACCTTCTGTCTGTTTTGACTTGATTCTGGATTTTCTCTACATACCTGTTTGCCCCCGATGACCACTGTTATACTGATTTAATATTAAACTGCACTTGGATCCTCAACTCCGTTGTCAGCGTCACTCCATCCATTACAGAATCATTTTAACAGCGTAATAGTACCACTCATACATTTAGATGACATACACAAATACATTCAGTACTCTCACTTAATTTTTTTTTCCTAATAATCATACTTTTACTTGAGTATAATTTTTTATATTCTTCCAATCATTAGCCATTTGAATACCAACTGTTATTTGCAATGGAATTAGGAGTTTTGAGTGCCTGGTAAATATTTGTTCAATTAATTTCCCATATTTTTTATACTATTAAAGTCAATACAAAACAAAATGAATAAAGCTTTTACTGTTTTACAAACATATTACTATAAGTAGTATTGGTGGTATCTCTACTGTAAATATTAATTCAACCTCATATAGCCACAATAAATCATATTTGTAAAGTAATACCTTTTTTGATTGTTTTCACTTTAGGCTCTTGATGCTTCTTGACCACAATTTTATTATCAAACCCCAATATGAGTTTGTGGCTTACGATGATGTGACTTCAGTTTGGCTTCTCCACAATCAAGTGAGCACAGCTTTAAAGGATAAGGAAGTGCACTCAGCCACGGTTCCTCTTTCAATGAAAGGTTTGTGAAAACTACACATTTTTGTGTACCTTATCAGAATGACTACATACTACGGAGCCCCTAAAGTGACATGCGCAACAGAAAACATAATAATAAAGACTTTCTTTACTATGGTCAGTATTATTATTGTTATTTTTTGCTCATGTAATTTTAGTATGGAGCACATAAACTGACTTTGTGTCAGGTGCATGCGATACATATGTCATGCACACTCAATACCATGTTGTGCGCGTACAATATGTATTTTCATGTCG
>CAIGQQ010001431.1:2127176-2142849 GCA_903798035.1 Danio albolineatus | reverse complement strand
CTATGTCTGTTGGGTGCACACGATACTCTGTCGTGCGCACACTATATGTATGTCAACGTGGTGAGCACATAATACTATGTTGTGTGCATGCAATATGTATGTCTGTTGTGTGCCCATGATACTCTGTCGTGTTTACACTATATGCATGTTTTGTGCACACAATATGTATGTCTGTTGTGAGCACACGATACATATTTCGTGCGCATACAATACTATATCGTGCTCACATGTACGATACTATGTCATGTCATGCGTACGTGATATGTTTTTGAGATTTGACTCAGCTTTGTGGAAATCTTTAACATCACAATAAAGCTTTTATGACTGCTCAGAATGTAACCACAATCGTCTGTCATGTGAAATGTGTATAGCGTGGTGTTTTGTATGGTGTGTTATAAGGCTCCATTAAGTAAACTGGCAGTGTTTACTGAAGGTGGGCTCTTCCTGGATCGACGATGGACGTCTGCTGTGCTCTATGCTCTTCTCAACATGTGCACAGCAGAAAAGCTGGACTCCGGAAACACTCTTCAGCTGCTAAATAGACTGTTTGAGGCTGCTGTTTCAACAGAGACGTTCACTTATCGCAGTTTTGTCAATTCACCCAATGCCACCTCTGACGTCAATAAACCAGACGAGTGAGTTCCAAGCAGTTTTGCATACTAGCTTTTTCATATTCAAAAAGATCTGTACAAAAATTGAATGATGACTATTCCTTAATAATTATGCCTCTGTTTTACAGCCTTTTTCCATGGATCAGTTTGGTCGATGCACAAACTAAAGACACTCTACTGACTGACTTGCTGTCAGGGGATGCAGGTTTGCGAGACTGTATTTCATGCATGTACTACAATGTTTTTACAAACCTAGCAGAAGGGTAGTATTTTTACTCTTAGTAATTAGATCTGTTATATGCAACAGTTGAATTGTGCAACGTACATTGTGTACACTCATGTTCAGTCTGTTTATCGTCAGTCAGATGTGAAGGTGTTTGTATTGTGCCATCTATTATAAGTGCTAATTAAACTCACGGGAGAAGTTAGCTTGTCGGACGTGTCCCTTTAGATTCCTTTCTGCTATATTTGTGTTTTATCCCCTGCAGATTTGTTGGCACACATGGCCAAGTGATTTTTTTATGGTTTAACAAGAACTACAAAATGGCAAGTCAAGATAAAAAAAAGAGCTAAAAATTTGTTGATGTTATGGTATTCTGTATATTACATACTTTAACTTGAAACTAGTACTGCCAAACATTTATTCCTAATTAAACCGTCTAAAGAAAAGCTCATATTTACAAAATATATTAGTGCATACTGTATATATTTTTTGTGCATATATATATTTTACTATATATGACTATATTTTATGAAATATTTGTTTATGTTTATATTTATTAATATAATAATAATAATAATTCCTTACATTTATATAGTGCTTTTCTGGGCACTCAAAGCGCTTTACACAATGGGGGGATCTCCTCATCCACCACCAGTGTGCAGCATCCACCTGGATGACGCGACGGCAGCCATTATGCGCCAGACCGCACACCACACACCAGCTGATTGGTGGAGAGGAGACAGAGTGATGAAGCCAATTGTGACATGGGGATGATTAGGAGGCCATGATGGACAGAGGCCAGGATACCGGGGTTAAACCCCTACTCTTTTTCGAAGAACATCCTGGGATTTTTAATGACCACAGAGAGTCAGGACCTCGGTTTAACGTCTCATCCGAAAGACGGCGCTCTATGAGCAGTATAGAGTCCCCGTCACTATACTGGGGCATTAGGACCCACACAGACCGCAGGTTGGGCGCCCCCTGCTGGCCCCACTAACACCACTTCCGGCAGCAAACCAGCTTTCCCATGTGGTCTCCCATCCAGGTACTGACCGGGCGCAGCCCTGCTTAGCTTCAGTGGGTGACCATGTGAGAGTTGCAGAGAGCTAGCTGCCGGCTAGCTGCACATATAATATAAGTTTATATATAAATATGTAGGTAAATATATTTCTTTTAGATATTTTTGTATGCTGTATTATATTTTATGCTACCTAGCAAAAGTCTTGTCTCCTATCTGGGTTTTAGGAACAACAAATATTAACTTGACGTCTAGTTGATCATTTGTTATCAGAAGTGGCTTATATGAAAGACAAACTCCTCTAGATTACACTTTTTTTTCTTTTTCTTTTTTTTTACCAAAATAAAATATGATCATGGCTTGATTTTTAATAATTTAATTAGGACAGTAAGGTCTGGCTTTGCTGAGACAAAAGTCTTGTCATTTAACAGAAATAATGTACAGTATAGAATATAAAGTCATGGTGCAGTGGAAAGAGAATTAATATTGTGTATGACTCCCATGAGCTTGGAGGACTGCATCCATACATCTCTTTATATATAACTTTAACTAATAAGACTTAATAGGAGTTCTCACAGAGTTCATCAAAATTCTTTGGATTCATCTTCAATGCCTCCTCCTTAATCTTACTTCAGACATGTTCAGTAATGTTCATGTCTGGTGACTGGGCTTGCCAATCCTGGAGCACCTTGACCTTCTTTGCTTTCGGGAACCTCTATGTGGAGGTTATGAGAAGGAGCGCTCTCCAGTGGTTTATAATGTAATGGGCAGCACAAATGTCTTGACACCTCAGGCTGTTGATGTTGCCGTCCACTCTGCAGATCTCTCGCATGCCCCATACTGAATGTAACCCCAAACCATGATTTTTTTTCCTTCCCCAAACTTGACGCCGGTTCCAATAGGACTTCTGCAGTATTTGTAATGAGTGGGATGCAGTTCAACAGATGATTCAGCAGAAAAATCTACCTTCTGCCACTTTTCCAAAGGATCAAGGGAGCGTACATATAAGTTGTCATTAATCTCATTATTTAAGTAGACGGGAATATATTTTAATAGTTCACCCAAAACTGAAAACTCTGTCACCATTTACCCATCTTTCAAACTTGTTTGAGTTTCTTTATTTTGTATAACACAAAAGAAGATATTTCAAAGAAAGCTTGAAACCTGTAACTATTGATTTTCATGGTATTTGTTTTTTCTATGGAAGTCATTTTTCATTTTTTCATTTTTTGGTGAACTGTCCCTTTAAATGTTCACTAATGTAAAAAAATGTAATGTTTTCTATGTACAAATATTTGTCAAATTTATCTAAAATGTATTTGTGTATATTGTTTGTTTTAAGAGCAGTAATTTTAGTGTAAAATGAGAATGAAAAATGAAAAGGATGAAAGATTATTAGATGCATTACAGTAGTTGTAATTAAAAGTTATTTTAAATAGTAGTTTTATAAATAATAATAGTTTTATAATGACATATTAACAAAGTTACTGTGCTGGATTACTAAATACAAGGTGCTGTTTAAAATATTGTTTTAAATTGCATACGTTTAATAACAATAAGGACCTGGCATCAACACTCATTTGAAAAACAAAAAACAAAAAAACATTTAGCTACTGAACACGATTCTTGAGATATTTCGGGACAACCTAATTATTTTAGGTTCAATCCAATTTGTTAGGTTAACTCAATCGATTTGGTTTGGGTCAACATGAATGAATTGTGTGGAACCCAATGTGCTTCTTTGGCTAACAAACTTCCCACAAACTCTACTCCAGTATTGTGACATATTTCATATTGTGACAGAGTGTTAAGAAGAGGGCTGGGTTTTATTTTAGTTCCTCATCACCGCTTCTCACTCACAGCGAATTAATGGTTGAAGAACAGGAGGTAAAGATATTCTGCCCAAGCTCAAACTGACACCATCAGAGAAGAAACGCCATTCCAGAACAGAAATACATTTTAGTTAAAGATTACCAAGGTAAACATGTTTTTGTTTCTTCTATAAATTAGCCAACATCAATTAATTTTACTCACCTCGAGAAGAACATTTTTAAGCTAACAATGTACATTTCTTGCCGACTTTAACACAAAAAGCCTAGACATTTATTTATTTATTTTTTCAGAAATACAAGTACATAATATTACTGTTTTAAAATTATTATTATTATAAGTGTATGCTGGGTTGTGGCTGGAAGGGCATCCGCTGCGTAAAACAAATGCTGGATAAGTTGGCGGTTCATTCCGCTGTGGCGACCCCGGATTAATAAAGGGACTAAGCCGAAAAGAAAATGAATGAATGAATAATTGTATGCTGTTTTAATTGTAATATTTTACCATTTTAATATACTCTAAAGGGGCGCCACGGTGGCGTAGTGAGTAGCACGTTCGCCTCACAGCAAGAAGGTCGCTGGTTCGAACCCCGGCCGGGCCAGTTGGCATTTCTCTGTGGAGTTTGCATGTTCTCCCCGTGGTTGCGTGGGTTTCCTCCGGGTGCTCCGGTTTCCCCCACAGTCCAAAGATATGCAGTTTTGGTGAATTGGGTAAGCTAAATTTTCCATAGTGTATGTGTGTAAATGAGAATGTATAGATGTGTTTCCCAGGGATGGGTTATGGCTGTAAGGGCATCCGCTGCGTAAAACAAATGCTGGACAAACTGGCGGTTCATTCCGCTGTGGCGACCCTGGATTAATAAAGGGACTAAGCCAAAAAGAAAATGAATGAATGAATGAATAAGTTAAAAATAATTTTTATCCTCTGTAGGTTATGGATAAATATAATTTCTAGTAGTTTAATAAAATATATGAGATTTTTGGAAATCACCAAGCGACACTTTGAGAAAGACTGCTCTAAAAGACCCTTTATTCTTGTGATGGCAGCGTTGTGTCATAAAATTTTTCTAATGTGCTGATTTGGTGCTTAAGAAACATTTCTTTTATTTAAAGCTGCTTATTATTTTGTGTCATTATTTCTTGATTATTTTAAGAATAGAACATACAGGGAGTGCAGAATTATTAGGCAGATGAGTATTTTGATCATCCTCTTTATGCATTTTGTCTTACTCCAAGCTGTATAGGCTCGAAAGCCTACTACCAATTAAGCATATTAGGTGATGTGCATCTCTGTAATGAGAAGGGGTGTGATGTAATGACATCAACACCCTATATCAGGTGTGCAGAATTATTAGGCAACTTCATTTCCGTTGGCAAAATGGGTCAAAAGAAGGACTTGACAGGCTCCGAAAAGTCAAAAATAGCGAGATATCTTGCAGAGGGATGCAGCACTCTTAAAACTGCCAAGCTTCTGAAGCGTGATCATCCAACAATCAAGCGTTTCATTCACAATAGTCAACAGGGTCGCAAGAAGCGTGTGGAAAAACCAAGACGCAAAATAACTGCCCATGAACTAAGAAAAGTTAAGCGTGCAGCTGCCCAGATGCCACTTGCCACCAGTTTTGCCATATTTCAGAGCTGCAACATCACTGGAGTGCCCAAAAGCACAAGGTGTGCAATACTCAGAGACACGGCCAAGGTAAGAAAGGCTGAAAAAACACCACCACTGAACAAGACACACAAGCTGAAACGTCAAGACTGGGCCAAGAAATATCTCAAGACTGATTTTTCTAAGGTTTTATGGACTGATGAAATGAGAGTGAGTCTTGATGGACTAGATGGATAGGCCCGTGGCTGGATCGGTAAAGGGCAGAGAGCTCCATCTGACTCAGACGCCAGCAGGGTGGAGGTGGAGTACTGGTTTGGGCTGGTATCATCAAAGATGAGCTTGTGAGGCCTTTTCGGGTTGAGGATGGAGTCAAGCTCAACTCCCAGTCCTACTGCCAGTTTCTGGAAGACACCTTCTTCAAGCAGTGGTACAGGAAGAAGTCTGCATCCTTCAAGAAAAACATGATTTTCATGCAGGACAATGCTCCATCATAGCGTCCAAGTACTCCACAGCGTGGCTGGCAAGAAAGGGTCTAAAAGAAGAAAAACTAATGACATGGCCTCCTTGTTCACCTGACCTAAACCCCATAGAGAACCTGTGGTCCATCATCAAATGTAAGATTTACAAGGAGGGAAAACAGTACACCTCTCTGAACAGTGTCTGGGAGGCTGTGGTTGCTGCTGCACGCAATGTTGATGGTGAACAGATCAAAACACTGACAGAATCCATGGATGGCAGGCTTTTGAGTGTCCTTGCAAAGAAAGGTGGCTATATTGGTCACTGATTTGTTTTTGTTTTGTTTTTGAATGTCAGAAATGTATATTTGTGAATGTTGAGATGTTATATTGGTTTAACTGGTGAAAATAAATCATTGAAATGGGTATATATTTGTTTTTTGTTAAGTTTCCTAATAATTATGCACAGTAATAGTCTCCTGCACACACAGATATCCTCCTAAAATAGTTAAAACTAAAAACAAACTTAAAACTACTTATTAAATATTCAGCTTTGATATTAATGAGTGTTTTGGGTTAATTGAGAACATGGTTGTTGTTCAATAATAAAATTAATCCTCAAAAATACAGCTTGCCTAATAATTCTGCACTCCCTGTATGAAATAATTATTTTATGTCATTATAGAAGCCTCTGCATTTTTTAGTATTTAAATATTTCAATGAAATCTCACAAATGCTGAACTTTTAAAATAGAAATGAAACAAAAAGGTGACAAATGTGTGTTTACCTTGTTTTTGTGTGTACTACATAATATGTATAGAAAAATATTATTATATAATAGAAAAACATACTCGCTGCTTATAAACTTTTAAACCATAATGTGAAAAGTTCATTAGCAAAACAGACAAAATCACCATTTTACGTTAAAAAAACCTCCAAAAAACTAAAATATAAGTTATTTCCATAAATCATGTTTTTACTCTTCAGTACACTGAATCTGAAAATGACTAAAAAATGACAAAAAAATGAAAATGTTTTTGCAAATAAACCCTATATATTAAATCATTCTTCACATAATTTCCAAAGCTGCCTTTTGGTGCTGTCAGAGACTGTTCGAGTTGTCTTATTGCCACGGGACTTTTATTATGTATTCATATGAGACTGGCAGCCATTCAGAAAAGACTCTTCCCTTACAGTACGTATTTACAAAGTAGCGGACTTCCTGGGCGTTAAACGTTATTTGTGTCAGACAGCACTGTTGCATCTACAGCATCACACGCTCGCCGCAGGTACGTGCATGTACACTATCAAACAATACTGTACGCGTTGTTGAAACTCCTACAGTGAGCTTTGATGTAAATGCAAACGCGGTTTTGTGCTCGTCGTTTTTCCACTGCTGAGATTGATGGTGATCAGATGCTGAATTACACTTTAGTTGCTCGACGTGTCAAAACTGTTGCTGTGATTACACTGTATGCGCTTTAAATGCTGCTCGTTTCTTTTTATGATTAGTTGTTTTATAGTATGCTAGAAATCAGCGTGTGTCGTTTTATTTCTCTGTTTCAGTTTTTAATGAGGCTCACTGAAAGACACCTCTGAGTCAGGTAAGAGTTTTCAGCTCATGAACGCGCAGTGTTTGTTTGTTTAGATGATGATTGTGATGATTTTTGTATTTCATGTGTTTAGAGATGGAGAAACTAGAGACATCAGAGCTTCAGTCTAGACTGTCATCCCTGTCTGTCTCTTCTTTTCCCGGTATAACGTCCAAAAACTGCGAAGCAAACCCTTTAAACAGGTTTGTGCTTTTATTGGAACTTTATATTGCTTATTTGTGACTGTAAGTTGGACATGTATGTTCATAGGAATAGCCAAAACAGATTGTATGAGGTAAAATGATACATTTAATAATAAAAGTTGTTAATATCAAGTAAAAGTCTTGTCCCTTGAAGACATTTAGTAAGTTTTGTAATTGAGGTAAAGTTGGTTTTATATTCTCATATTCGTTCAGTGACAACTTGTGACATGCTCTGCTTATTGTTTACCATGGTACTTTGAATATTTAGCCTGATAGTCATTGGATGCTAATATGATTTCCCTGTTTAGAATCAGCAAACAATACTTTTCTGAAATTATATTATTGAGAACGTTCGAATGTGTGAATATTAAGTTTACCTCAATTTCGTACTGTAAACTCAACTTCATTTTCAATTAGCCAAGTTTACGACAAATAACTTAAAGCAAAACTCAAATTTTCGTTTTTTTAAATAAGCACATTTTATATCCTGGTTTAGCTTAGCTTAGCATAAATAATTGAATCAGATTAGACTATTAGCATCTCGAAAAATATGTTTGTTTGTTTGTTTGTTTTTAACTTTACTACCATGGCTAATGCAAGAGCAATGATATTATGCATCACTGCTACCTAGTTTCCTTGCTGGGGACTATTTTCAGGTGCTGCATAATATCTTTGCAGCTGTGGTATGGCAGCAAAGTTTCTTGATTATTATGCCAGAATGACAGTATAGTTTCTAGCCATATCAGCCTCATTTTCCATTGGTCATAGTACATAGTGTAACTACTGAAGAGTCAGGATTTAAATAGGTAAACCATTTAAGCTTTTTGATCATTTTTAGCAGGATGCTAATGGTCTAATCCAGTTCAATGATTTATGCTAAGCTAAGCTAAATGCACTTCCGCCAGACTTGGATCAGTTGAATGGATTAAAATATGGTAAAACTCAACTGTTTAACTCTTGTAACATGATCCTATTTCCAAAAAAGTGGTGTGTTCCTTTAATTCCGACAACTATAAAGGCGTTTTCCCCAATACTGGGTTACAGCTGGAAGGGCATTTGCTGTGTAAAACGTATGCTGGATAAGTTGGCGGTTCATTTCGCTGTGGTGACCCCTAATAAATAAAGGGACTAAGCTGAAGGAATATAAATAAATGAATAAAAGCTTTTTTTTATTGAACCCTCAGATTCTAGATGTTCAAATAGTTATATGTACCATACATCAATTGAAAGCATATTTATTCAGCTTTTCAGATGTAAAAACAGACCATTATGACTTGTTTTTATGGCACATTAAATATTAAATATTAAAAGATTCGTAAACCTCATTCTTCCCACTTTCATTTTGAAGACTTCAAAGCACCGACCTTTCCCAGACAGTGATCCCGCCGGACAACCAAACCAAAATGGACGATAACAGCAATAACCAAGAGTCTCCACAGCCTACGGAGGTAAACCGCGTGCTCAGGCCTATATATATTTATACATACATATAAAAGTGAGCTTGTGTTTGTGTGTATGAATGTGCTGTGCTGTTGTCGCCAGGAGCCCGGCTCTTCTCTAGGGAAAGCAGAGGCGGGTGAATCACAGGAGAGCAGCTCTTTACACCCTGCGGAGAAAAAAGGTTTGCAAACCCCCTGTTATAGAGGTGAAGCCAAGCTCAGGAAACATTCTCATCATCTTTCATCATTTCCCCCAGAGAGTGCTCGCTGTCAGGAAAAAAGAGAAAGATGTCTGTGCTATTTGTGATGTGCTATTCATAACCTTAAAGACTGTGCCATATGGGCTGTTTTTAACCATCTTCAGAGTTTCAACAGTGTTTGGGCATTTTTACATCTTACTGTAGGGCAGGTGGTCATGTTCTGTATTTGATGGTGTATAAAAATATCATGCAGTGTAAAATATATAGGTCACGTTGTGTAGTATGCAGTTGTTGTTGTTATTATTATTATTATCATCAAGGGAATGCGTGAGCTGATAAAATGTACACATTAAAGTAAGTGTAAATTGTTTTGGGTTTAAAGGCGCCGTAAGGTGCTTTGAAATGTGCATTTTTATTCGATGTTTGGCGTAATCTCAACCGAAGCACAAAGAGAGGGCGGGACATAGTGTAGGTCCTCCCTTTAAAAAAAAAAAAATAGCTAGTAGCGTTTTGTTTTTATCACCGCTCTGCCAGTGAGTGGTTGAGCTTAACGCATCAAATGAAAAGCTAATGAGACGCATCTTGAAGGGGGCAGGACATGTTAGATACTAGAGAGCATTTGATTGTTTATAATTTCATGAGAAACTGAAGTAAGATGACGAGAATAAAACCGTTGATCGAAGTGACAAACTACTAGCTTTACATGTTGATATCAGTTTAATATCTTCTAAGCATGAATTTTGTCACTGTTTTGGTGCACACTAAACACTAACAATACTGATACTAACATCAAAAAAAACTTTATTTTAATTTCATGGGACTTTAAAGTGTAATAATAATAGTAATTATTATTATTATTATTATTATTATTATTAAGCATTTGTCAGGAGATTTTGATAAAAGTTACTTGCATTGCATTCAGTGTGCAGTTTGTTTTGACTTCGGCATTGCAATGAGTAATAAAAATAATAGCATTTTATAATAGCAGTACTTTATAATAATAAATAATGACAATTACTAGTATTACTACTACTATTATTATGATTTAAAAATAACAATACAATAAAGACGTTTTAAACCAAATAAATACTGCATAAACCATTTAAGTCCTATTTAACTATTTTTATTAAGCTAATGATGATAATAATAATAACACTAATACTCATTTATTATAACAAATAATAATATTATATTACTGTTATTACATATCTTTATATATATATATATATATATATATATATATATATATATATATATATATATATATATATATATATTTTAAAATATTTTTTTTTTTTTTTGTATTATTAGGTTGTTTAAAGGAGCGGTTAGTTAAATAATAACATTTTGCACTCAAGTTTTTAGCTGAAACAGTGCTCTTTAATTATTAAATAATAATATAATAATAATAATAATAGTAATAATAGTATTTATATTTTAAAAAATAGTACTTAATAATAACAATATTATTAAAATTAGAATTAATAATGCGAATTTATTTAATTATTAACTAAGTAAAAAATACACAAATACCAAGCCATTAAAAAAAACTATTTTTGTGTAGGTTTTATTTATTATAAAGTTATTAAAGAAGGTTTTCAGCTAAAACAGTGATCATTGATTATTCAAAATGACTACTGACATGGCTGCTGACACTTTGAGTGTTAAAAAAAAAACATACAGGCTAAACTATATTAATATCCATGACATGATTACGATGCGCTGAGGTATTATGAAGAAAAACCATTCTTATTAGTTTTATCTGTACTTCACAAATTGTATGTATTTAATAAGTATCTAGCTAAGGAAAGTGAAATTATGAGGAAAAACAGGCCAGATTGATTGTAATGCAAAATAAAGTCAAAAGAATGTACAATATATCATTTTTGTTCATATGATTTCAGCACGGCTTAAATATAGGTTCAGCTGTTAAAATAAAGACTATTATTCAGGTGATGGGTTCTCTTCGCAGCTCTTCCTCCGATGAAGCCTGCATCCACGTGGACCTCAGTGGCTCTGAAAGATCTGAAGACTAAGCTGCGTCAGGAGAAGGACAGTGTGGTGACGGTGTATCGTGGAGACATCATGACTGTCCATGTGCCTACTGTTCCTGAAGCAAAGCGCGTGTGCTGGGAGTTCGCCACGGACGGATATGACATCGGTTTTGGCGTTTACTTCGACTGGTCGCCAGTTACTAGCCGAGCCATCACTGTCCACATTAGTGAATCCAGCGACGACGAGGATGAAGATGATGAGCTAGAAGGTGAGCAAGAAAGTCCTCTCCTGTTGTTTTTATTTCTGCTTGTGTCTTTAAAGGCCCCATGAAATGAAAATTAGACGTTAGTATCATTATTGTTCGTTTTTTAGGATATCTATAAGCTAGTGCGCACCAAAACAGTAACAAAATTCACGCTTAGGAGATATAAAACTGATATAAACATGTGAAGCTGGTAATTTTTCACTACTGCCTAAAGCCAGATTTATACTTCTGTTTCGACCCATGTCGCATGTCTTTGTACCATTTATACATGCTGTTTGTGTTGCTCTGCAATAATATTTCCGAAACCCCTGCTAGCAGTAGGTTTTTATGTTTCTTTCATTCATTCATTTATTAATTTTTCGGCTTGGTCCATTTATTAATCTGGGGTCGCCACAGCGGAATGATCCGCCAACTTATCCAGCATATTTTTACGCAGCGGATACCCTTCCAGCCACAACCCATCCCTGGGAAACATCCACACATTCTCATTCACACTCATACACTACGGACAATTTAGCTTACCCAATTCACCTGTACCGCATGTCTTTGGACTTGTGGGGGAAATCAGAGCACCCGGAGGAAACCCACGCAACCACGGGGAGAACATGCAAACTCCACACAGAAATGCCAACTGACCCAGCCGAGGCTCGAACCAGCAACCTTCTTGCTGTGAGGCGAACGTGCTACTCACTATGCCACCGTGGTGCCATGTTTCTTTTCTAGTGTTTTATTTTTTCTGAAAGCTACCTTAATTTACAAGTAGCTTAAACCTGCTCATTCAGAGGCAGGAGGCGGTGGACGTGCAACAACTTTAATCATAAGGTAAACACAAAACAACAGTTTCCATCTGGAGCTCCTTCATGGGATTCAACACTTGTAAACACTCGCTCCATCGGTCTCACGTGACTTTCACTCCTGCCCACACTCGTCAGCGATACAAAGCTGACCAATCACAGAGCTTGCGTGTAATTGTAATTACAATTTTTGAGAGATGTGCGTCAGTGTAGCAGAGGCCAGCTAGTGAAGTGCTGAGCTGGTAAACCTCACTCCTCTGACCTCTAAAAGGTGCTCTAGCGACAGATGCTAGAGGCCATGGCCTTTAGCCTCCTTGGTAGAGCTACCGACTCCCATGCGGAAGGTTGCCGGTTCGATACCAGCTCGGAGCGTGTTGGGAGCTGTAGGACCGGTGGGGTTACATCAGCAACGTCACGGCGAGGGGTATGAGACAGCGCGAACGCTGCACCAGAGCATACGTGTGGGCTTGACGCAGAAGTATAAATCAGCCTTAAATGGACCAACCGTTTTGTTCAAGTCCCCTCATACTTTAATGTCCCATCAAATCATTACTAAGGCCAGACGGAATCTGCAGATATTTTTTGCTATTTCTGTGCAGAATTTTGTTAAAAATCTGCGGATTTATGCGGAATGATTTTGGGAGTATCATAACTCTCGAAACTTATAATATAAAATAAAAAAAGATCCCTTTTTAACTTTTATTGAATGTTTACAATGCAAATCAAATTACATCCACTTTATTTAGTAAAACAGCAAGTCTCTCATATAATATATCTACTAAAAGACAGAAATAATTACTTTACAAACTGTATTGTAATTAAATCATATGAATGTTTTCATATTAGTAAATAATATCGATGAAATTAATTTAAAAACTAAATAAATATACAATTTACACACATTTACACAAGTAAATAAACCGAATCAATGATGGGATAAAAATCTGCAGAAATCTGTGAAATTCTGCATGCACAGATTCCGTGTGGGCCTAACATAACCAATCAAATCCTCTCCAGTGTCTGCCATGTCCTGCCCCCTTCGAGACGGTTCTCATTCGATGCGCTTAAGCTCAGCCACTCTTATTGGCAGATCGGTGAAAAAAAATAAAAAGCTACTGGCTGTTTTTTTTTAAATTCATGTTTCACTTGAGATTACGTCAAACATCAAATAAAAATGCACATTTCACTTAATTTTTTACTTTCATTGAACAGACAGTTCCAAACATGCAGTTGAATTATTTTTATGAGTAAATTCAACTCTGAGCTCAAAAATATGTCCGCCTAACTTACAATTTTAACTGAGTTAACAATTCGTAAGTTGGATTTTTAATGATAAATGGGCTTATTTTTGTAAAAAAAAAAAAAAGAAGAATCAGGGGTTGCAACATCTTAATGAACCACCAATTTTCCACCTGGCATGTCTATTTAAACCGCAGAAGCACTTTCAGCCACAACCCAGCACAGGGAGTACAACCCTCAGTGCTGGGAAACATTCACACACTCTCCCGTTCACACACTACAAAACATTTTTTTTCCAAATTCACCTATATCGCACGCCTTTGGACGGTGGGGGAAACCGGAATATGCAAACCTTGGCCACTGGGCCACCCCTAAAGAAATGACTATCGTTACCTTAAAAATTCATTCATTCATTCATTTTCTTTTCGGCTTAGTCCCTTTATTAATCCGGGGTCGCCACAGCGGAATGAACCGCCAACTTATCCGGCATTTGTTTTACGCAGCGGATGCCCTTCCAGCCACAACCCATCTCTGGGAAACACATCCATACATTCTCATTCACACACATACACTATGGACAATTTAGCTTACCCAATTCACCTGTACCGCATGTCTTTGGACTGTGGGGGAAACCGGAGCACCCGGAGGAAACCCACGCAACCACGGGGAGAACATGCAAACTCCACACAGAAATGCCAACTGGCCCAGCCGGGGATCGAACCAGCGACCTTCTTGCTGTGAGGCGAACGTGCTACTCACTACGCCACTGTGGTGCCCTACCTTAAAAATATATATTATAAAGTATATAAAACTCTCTTTATTTCAGCTTGTGAAATATTTTGATGTGTTCATTTAGTTAAAATGAAAATTCAAAACATTAAAAAATGTACATTATGAAGCCAAACAATGTCAACTGTGTAGACATTTAAAAACTAAAATCTGTTTTGTCAGGCCCCGTGGTTCCTGGGGATGTAGAGAAGGGCTCCAAAGCATCTGCCAACACAAACTTGGGCGAGATCCTGCCTGTGTACCGTCAGGACAGTCATCTAGCGGTGCAGGGCGGCAGTCACGATTTCCCCGGAGAGGGAACATACCTGCTGAAGTTTGACAACTCGTACTCGCTGTGGAGGAACAAGACTCTGTACTACAGGGTTTACTACAGTGCCTGAGGAAGTTGCTATTTTTCATCGTATGTATGTATTAAATTACTGTATACTTCTTGCTGTTGTTGATTTGTGCTTTTCGTTTTATCTCCAAGCCCTGTCCTAGATCTAAAAAAATCACTTATACAAATATATAAATGAATATATATGATGCTTTTTTACGTGAATGGATCATGAGGCTCATGATACAGTATGTGCAATGTGTTTTTGTGTGGCTTTAAAAAGGTTTCTGTACGTGCAAGATGATATATTTCATATAAAAGGTCCATATATGTTTTATAATCTTATTGTCTGTCACCCCAACGGAGCTGTGGCATCGCAAATCAGGGACTACAGAGAAATCAGGGAAAGTGTATGGGTGGTCAAACGCTTTTCAGTTCCACACAATTCAAAGCAAACTAGGAAAACGGGAAAGTCAAGGCAAGTGACTTGACAGAAGTTACCGTTGATTCAGGTAATGATGAGTGTGATTTTTGTGCCCGCTTTTTTATTGTCTTATGTAATATTTACACTGAACAATGCATGAGTTCTGCTATTGCCATAAAAACACTGGAAGCCACTGCTAGTTAAGGGGACAGTTCACCCGAAAATTCGAATTTACTCCCTGTTAGGTGGTTCTAGATGTGTTTGAGCTTGTTGAACGCAAAAGAAGATATTTTGAAGAATGTTGGAAACTGATAGACATTAAGCTAAAGAGAAAGCAAATAAAAACACTGTGGACGTGAACAGGTGTTGGTTTCCAACATTCTTCAAATTATCTCAATATCAAAAATGAATATTTTGTTATTAATTACTCCCCTTCATGTTATTCCAAACCCCTGAGAGCTTCGTTCATCTTCTGAATAAAAGATTGAGATATTTTAGATGGAATCGGAGAGCTCCCTCGTCCTCCATATATAGCAACAGACTCATTCAAAGTTCTGAACAGACCATGTGTCTTCTTCAGTAGTCCAATCAGAATAGTATCAAGCTCCGAGAATGCTTTTTTGCACGCACAACAAAATTATTCAAACAAAATTGATTCTACCGTTTATTCTC
>CAIGQQ010001431.1:2102020-2117176 GCA_903798035.1 Danio albolineatus | reverse complement strand
TTTATGCATATACAGTTGAAGTCAGAATTATTAGCCCCCCCACCCCGTTTGAATTTTTTATTTTTTATATATATATATCCCAGATTACGTTTAACAGAGCAAGGAAATTTGTTTTATTTAGAATAAAAGCAGTTTTTTATTTTTTAAAGACATACAATACAAAAAGATTATACAATAACTTGCCTAATTCCCCTAAACTGCCTAGTTAACCTAATTACCCTAGTTAAGCCTTTAAATGTCACTTTAAAACTGTATAGAAGTGTTAAAAATATCTAGTCAAATATTATTTACTGTCATCATGGCAAAGATAAAATAAAGCAGTTATTAGAAATGAGTCATTAAAACTATTATGATTAGAAATGTGTTTCCAAAAAAATAAACAGGGGGTTAATAATTCTGACTTCAACTGTATATTAATTGAATACATGGTAAGTTCAAAATCCCTATCATTTTATTTATTTCTCAGACTGTCCATCGAAGCGCTGGAGCCATGCAATGTGTTTGAGTGATCCTGAAACTGCTATTCTGATTGGTGGGGAAGCTGATGACCAGGCCACCTGTAAAGACTCTATATGGAAACTGGAAATTGGTGCGTTTATACACTGTAAAAAAATAATATGACAAAGTCATGACAGCAAATGTTTATATGTTGCTTTAACTTAATCATTTAATCAGGTTTCAATTTTTTTTTATCCTTTAACTACCCCACCAAGAAAAAAATGTTTGGATTGCATTTCTTAACTACTAATGTTGCTAGTTAACACACTCAATGCATTTTTTTCCCATCACATCCCATAATTTCTAAAATATCAGCCTCTACCAAATGGTTGAAATGTCGGTTTATGGTAAAAGTACCAGAATTAATACATATACTATGAAAAATCTGAAATAAATATGAAGTTCAAGAGCAATTTATTAAAAAAAAAATCTAAATAAAACAATTTTGAAATATAAATCATTTTTATTTTTTGAAGTGTGCCAGAAAATATTTCAGATTTTCATTTAACATACTCTCTCTTGTTTGTTTGTTTGTTTTTTAACAATGAAACCAAAATCAAGTGTAGTAGTGCAACAGGATTGTTGGTTTGATTTTCTTTGTACACCAACAATGCTGTGTGTGTAAACCATTATTAAAAACAGTCATTCTCGAAATGACTTTAACAGTCATTATTTAAAACAGTCAAAACATAGTCAACCGTTTCGTAGGGCGGCAGTTAAAGGGTTATGAAAAGTTTAACTTAATATTTTTAGTCTGCTTGATTTTATATAAGTTGAGATCACTAGAAAAGATAATTTGATTCAACTCAAATTTAAAACAGCAATATTTTTTTACAGCGTATAGTCAACATGTCTACTGCATAGAAAACCCGTAGAAAAACAAAAGTGTAAATAAAGGTGAAAAGATTCATCTATTATACTAGTATATCTCAATTAGGGCTGCATAATATTGGAAAACTTGAACATTTATTTTGCGATTTATATTGGGATATGAATATAATTTCCCTATATGACTTATTGTCTCTATTTGGAAACAATTTATAATGTTAGATCGATTAGGATGATTCTGCAGTGGGAGTGCGTCTCCATAATATATAATTAACTATCTATAAAATTTTTGGGGTCCCCCAACACATTTACATTTCTGTCTGTGCTACTTGGAGTGCATATCTGTATTTGCATGTGTTGGATTTTCATGCACACGTTTAGTCAGAGATCCATGAATTGTTTACTATTTGCATCTCCATAAAAACTATTAAACAATCTATAAATGTTTCCCCGACACATTTTCGTTGTGGTCTGTGCTATTTGCGGTACATTTCTGTATTTGCACATGTTGTGAGTATTTTCATGCATAACAATCTATAAATACTATCATTAAAAAGATACAATTGAAATGAAGTGTTTTATAATTTACCGAATACGTCTAATGATACGTCTAATGAATGATAAAAATAATTCAATAAAATGAATCATAGTTAAATTCACAAATGGTACAATTTCTTATAACTGAATGTTTTTCAAATCATTATACAATCACAGACATCGAAAACACAGGATAAATGCAAATGATATATTATAATACAAACTCAACATTGCATATCCTGCGATGTGACTATTGCTAATGATCACATTTAAATATTGATGCTGAAATGATATATTGTGCAGCCCTAATCTCAATCAATTACAATGTCGTCGAAAAGGTGATCTATTTCAGTAATTCAATTAAACTCATATAATATATTGATTCATTACGCAGACCGATTTCTTATGCAATGTTATGTTGTACTGTACTGTATTGTATTGTAATTTTCAAGTAAAGTTCTAGTCTACCTCACAAATGTTTGAAAAAATGTTTCAATATGGGCGTGGAGCTCTGCGGGCAGAGGGAAAATGGGCGTGGCCAGCAGAGAAGGGGAAAAAGAGTGGAGCGAACAACTACTGTCAGTCAGCTCACAAAATGAGACACAAACCGTAAGCAGACCCATGATTTTATAGTTTATAAAGTTAAAATGCAAAGTAATTTAATGTCCTGCTACGTTTATTATTTGTAATTTAATATACACATAACCACAATTTGTTATCATCATAAATATAAAAGTAAACACTATAAATGGGGAGGACTTCTCTCCTCAATCCCCAGGACTGAATGCAGACACTGTGGATAGCAGTGCAGCAGGTCTCTTGCCCTATCTAGCCTATTTCAACCATTAGCCCTGCCGGTAATCTGAAGGATTTTAAACATGTGCGAACACAGCAGCTTGGATATAGATGATGTGTCTTAATAACGAACCATAGACTGTAACAAACTCAACTAATAAAAGACAAAGTTCGTCATTCTCCAATTCTCGTACAGCTCTCCTGACAAAAATGCTTGCTGCAAACCAAGGAAGGAAACCAAGGATTATGGAAACAAACATATACGACCTGTTATGTGACCAGACGTGATCTCGCCTAGTCATTAGGTCTCACAGCTTGGCAAGTCTGCTTTGCCTTCGGAAAGCACATGCTCTCATGAATAATTAAGTAGCAGGATCTTCTCATGGGATAAGAAAACTCCGCTATGAATAATAATGAGAAACAGATGTCATAACTTCACCTAGCAGATTCACGCTACGTCACCCATTTTGATCCGCCCCCAAAATTATTTCAATCCCGGAAGACGAAATTAGCTGACAAAAGCTCAAAATTATACAGTTTACCCACAATTAAAGCTGACAGGTGCTAACGTTGACTTAACTGATGCTCAGCACACACACAAAAGTACTCCAGGGTGTCTCGAACCTTTAAATACTTTTTTTATCTTGGAGATTAGCTTTATTTTACATTATTTTTCCCAAATTTTACATCCTTGTAATTTAAAAAGTATTAAAAAAATTCTTAATACAATTTTATGCTGCGTTCACACCAGACGCGGAAAACGCGTCAAGTGCGAGTGATTTACATGTTAAGTCAATGCAAAGGCGTGAATAGGCATCCTGCCGCACGATACGCGCGAATTTCGCGAAAGGCGTGGCACGATTGGCACAATTCAAGCGAATCGCTCCAGTTTGAAAATCTGAACTTCAGCGGACATTTGCGCCGCTTTAACCAATCAGGAGCTTGCTCTTCTGGGGGTGTGATTATGACGTAGCGCCTGTTGTTGGTGTCTCTGGGGAAAATCCTCCTGCCGACACCAACAACAGTTCATCAAACTGGGCTTGGCTCAGTCAGAAGCACCGCTGAAAGCTTCCATCATCCAGGTTCAGTGTCTGGAGGAGTTTATGAGCTCACAGAGCTCGGTGCACCTCTGAAATAATCTAGTGCAGCGGTTCTCAACTGGTTTGGCCACAGGACCCACATTTTTACATGGTCATCAAGCCGCGACCCAAATTTTTAGGAACTGTAATATCATTTTAGGAATTAAAATTCATTTGTATTTATTTGTTAACATTCACAACTAGTGACAGAAAAATCATGATAAAATCAGCAAGACTTACAAATAAACAATATTTTATTGCTGACATTTAACAAAATGTATCAAATTATAGAAATATTACAAAGTAAAAACAACAAACACTATAAACAGTGGTTAGGGTACGGAAAGGTTCAGTTCCCATGAACTAAACTGAACTGTTAATAAAACATGAACACTGATCCTGTTGAACAGAACAAACCAGCAAATTGTAAAATGATTAAAACATTCATAACCATTTTTGCATCTAATACGACAGCAATTATAAACATCTGTTTCACTTAACAGTAATTTGGGAAGATAATGAGATAACTGAGGATGTGCTTTACTGATGTGATAAGAGTTTCAAAGTCAGGAGGGATGGTAGACAGTGCTACCCGCAGATCGTGCTCTATGTACAACCTGTTCCTTTGCTTGGACTCAAGCTGCACCAAGGAAGAGAAGCCACTTTCTGCAAGGGATGGGTTTGATCGCACTCTCAGATGGCGAAAACTGGGAGAGGCTTACTTCATTGAATTTCTTTTTCAGCGTCTAATCGCATAAAAAGCTCCACGACCTGACTCTCTATGTTGCTCGGCAACGTGACGCATTCCACGTCGATTCCAACGGGATCTGTTGTCGTGCGCGCATTTCAAAATAAAAGTGTACGCAAAACAAGTTAAAAATTAAACTTTTGTTGTTTTTTTGACCACACACTCTGCGACCCGCTAAAAATGTTCCTGCGACATTTTGGGTCGCAACCCACCAGTTGAGAAACACTGATCTAGTGGACTCAGATACAGTTCCAAACGAATCGACGCTGTTTTTCAGCCTTCATAAAGCACATAAAGCTACAATCACCAAGCCATAGACAGAAGCCCTGCCCATGACGTGAATCCGCATCTGTTCTCAAGTCAGTTTGACGCACGAATGAAGTGGATTTGTACGCGCAAATGACGCGAGCAAACTCAAATGTTCACGCGTCTATTTACACGCGAATAGCACGATTTTGCCGCGCTTGCCGCGTCTGGTGTGAATACAGCATTAGACTTTGGTTTTGATAAAAAAATTTATCGGGATTATCGGGATCTCAATAAGGAGTAAATTGTTGCATTCCACTCCTTTAACCCTAATGACAATAATTTCCAGATAATGATTTCTGGTTCCCCATGGACGTCTCCTCGTCGGAGTTCTGCCCGCCGAACTCACAAGGTCACTCTGCAACCTATGATCCCGAGTCTAAAGTGGTCTATGTGTACGGTGGTCTCAGAGAAGGCCAGCGATACAGTGACATTCATGTACTCGACACCACAACATGGAAGTGGAAACTTATTTCTGTGAGTACTGAGTTACTTATTTACATACCTAACACTGAACGCTTATAGTTTCTGCATTTTTGGCTTTCTCAATAGGCGAAGGGAAACATACCGGCATTGGCGTATCACAGTGCCACAGTCTATAAGAAGGAGCTGTATGTGTTTGGAGGGCTGCAGCCCAGCCGGTGTCCTGAAGGCAGAGTTTGCAGTAATGCCTTGTACATCTTCAACCCTGAGCATGGTCTGTGGTATCAGCCCATCGTGGAGGGTGACCGGCCTCTGCCCAGGTTTGGGTCAGTGCTTTTACTTTCTGTTTTTGGGAGCTATTTACATCGGGGAAGCATTTACATTTAGTCATTTAGCAGAAGCTGTTTTCCAAAGCAACAGTAGAGGAAGACATTAAGCGTCTCATCATGAAGAGGCAGTGCACACAAGAAGTGCTACAGTACTTGCAAATGTTTTGATATTGTTTAAAGAAATAAGAGCTAGAGTAAGGCGGAAGTTTTTTTTTGTTTTTTGTACACACATCTTATGTATTTAAGTGTTTGCAGAAGAAATGAGTTTTCATTTGGCATTTGAATGATACCCCATGGATTTAGCAGTCCGCATGGGATTGGAAAGATTATTCCACCAGCAAGGAACAGTGAATGAAAAGGTTCTGGAAAGTGATTTAGAGCCTCTCTGTGATGGTACTATGAGGCGTCACTCACTTACTGATTGGAGGCTTCTGGAGGGGATGTAGATTTGCAGAAGCAGGTGGAGGTAATGGGGTGCAGTGTCTGTGGCTGTTCTGTAAGCCAGCGTCAAGGATTCGGTTGCCCTATGCTGGATTGTTTGTAGGGGTTTAAGGGTGCAAGATGAGTGTCCAGGCAGCTTCCATTACAGTAGCCCAGCCTACAAATCACAAAAGCTTGGACTAGACGTGCATCATCATAAGCCAGGAAGGGTCTGATTTTCCTGATGCTGAAAAGTGCAAACATGCATGATCGTGTTGTGTTACAAATATGATCATCTGGGATCACCTCAAGATTCCTTACTGAATTAGATGAGTTGATGATTCCAGCTGGATGGAGAAATTGTTTTGAATAGCTGGAGATGCAGGGAAGATGAGAAGTTGTGTGTGTGTGTGTGTGTGTGTGTGTGTGTGTGTGTTGTTGTTGTTGTTGTTTTTTTGGGGGGATTAAGCTGTAGGTGATGCTCTTTCATCCATGCCTACATATCCTCTAGACCAGGGGTGCTCAACCCTGGTTCTGAAGAGCTACCTTCCTGCAGATTTCAGCTCCAACCTTGAACAAACACACCTGAACCAGTTAATTTGGACCTAAACAGCAGGTGTGGTGTGTTTGATATGGGTTGCAACTAAAATCTGCAGGAAGGTAGATCTCCAGGAACAGGGTTAGTCACTCCTGCCCTAGACCATGGGTTTCAAAATCAGTTCCTGGAGGGCCGCAGCTCTTTGCTCTAACCCTGATCAAACACAGCTGATCCAACTAATGGTGTCCATGACTCTTTTGAACACCTCAATTATTTGGATTAAGCCGCAGTCACACTAGTTTGAGCTTGCAAAATTCTGTCGTATGGCGCTGCAAAAAGGGGCAGGATTAAACAAGACGATTAGACATTTAAAAAGCAAGCGATTGCTCTATAAAAAAACCCTGTTCAGTAAGGTCATGTTTTGATCCACAATTGGTCTCACGCAGTCAAGTGATGCGATTTCACAAGTCGGAGTTCACCAAGCTTGAACTTTCCAACGCAGCGACCTGCGGAACTTGTCGCACAACCTTGCGTTTCCAGTCTGACGCATTTGTGTGTGTATGAATGGAAGTCTATGGGGAGAAAAGTTCAGTGTGGCCCTCCAGGATTGGAGTTTGAGACCTATGGTATAGATCAGGGGTGTCCAAACTCGGTCCTTGAGGGCCGGTGTCCTGGAGAGTTTAGCTCCAACCCTAATCAAACACACCTGAACCAGCTTATCAAGCTCTTACTAGATATACTAGAAACTTCCTGGCAAGTGTGTTGAAGCAAGTTGGAGCTAAACTCTCCAGGACACCAGCCCTTCGCGTTTGGACACCCCTGCTCTAGACAATGCAGGGTCCATACAACCATTAGAGGCATTTGGCTAAAATGAAAGATAGATCAGTGTGTTGTCAACATTACAGTGATAAGAGAAACCATGTGATTGGATGATGGCTCCTGGAGATGTGAGGTAAGTTGAGAATAGAAGGGGACTAAAAACTGATCCCTGAGGTACCACAGAAGATATAACAGAACAAGAATTTTTTTTCAATTGTCACTTACTCTTGTCTTGTTTAAACAACAATGAAGATGTTGTTGACAACAAATTTCACTCACCCTTCAGTATTTACAGTATAATGACGCAAAATGTAAACCAAATTAGCTCCAACGGAAGCACAGATACTGAAATTACTAAAGTTACTGAAAACTTAAATTTAAGCCTATATAATATAAATCTTCAGGCGCCACGGTGGCCGAGTGGTTAGCACGTTCGCCTCACAGCAAGAAGGTCGCTGGTTCGATCCCCGGCAGGGCCAGTGGGCATTTCTGTGTGGTGTTTGCATGTTCTCCCCGTGGTTGCGTGGGTTTCCTCCGGGTGCTCCGGTTTCCCCCACAGTCCAAAGACATGCGGTACAGGTGAATTGGGTAAGCTAAATTGTCCGTAGTGTATGAGTGTGAATGAGAATGTATGGATGTGTTTCCCAGAGATGGGTTGTGGCTGGAAGGGCATCCGCTGCGTAAAACAAATGCTGGATAAGTTGGCGGTTCATTCCGCTGTGGCGACCCCGGATTAATAAAGGGACTAAGCTGAAAAGAAAATGAATGAATGAATGAATATAAATCTTTGTAAATGTTTTTATTCAGGAAATATTTAGGGGAAATGTTTGAAAAGGTGTCTTCTGATGGATTTTTAGAATACTCCCCTTTAACCAAACTAAAAGCATGTATGACTCTTTTCAGTGTTGTTGCTATTAGTGTTAGTTTTTATTGTACAATAAATGTTTGTTTAGAAACTGATATGATTGTATGTTGTATATTTAGTATAGGCTTTGCCATGAATATAGCCAATGCTTCTGATAAGGCATAAACTTTAATAAATAAATCCTTGTATAATTTTTTTAAATTCATTCTCAAAGTTAAAGTTTTTCATCTGTCTGTATCTACAAGCAGTAAATTCAGGTAAAACAATATATTTTCAAAGATCCTTTTAAGCCTAATCCTAAAGGATTCCTTTTTTAAACCTGAGATCTGTCATAACAGTTGGCTGATGTTTGTCACAGGCACTCCACCACACTGCTGTCCAACAAGATGGTCATTTTTGGAGGGAGAAAAACTGCCACTTACCTGAACGATCTTCACATCCTGGATCTTGGTAATGACCCTGAGCTACTGCTTATCTGCAAGCATAACAAGAAGAGCTCAAAGCGTCCTCTGTGCTTTTTATATTATTATATGTTAAGTCTTCTCTTTCTTGTGCAAAAGGCTTCATGGAATACACAGCGGTAAAGCACGAGAACATGCCCCCATTGGCCCGTGGGTAAGACTTCAACAGAATACACACATAATAATAAAATAATAAACTGTAATAAAAAAATAATAATAATAAACGGAACAGACTTTTGGACAGATGTGTGGTTAAGTGTGAAGAATGAATTTTTTTTTTTGTTGCTTGATTGTCCCGGGCAGGTTTCACGCTGCTCTACCCGTGTCTGACAACAGGGTGCTGATCAGTGGAGGCTGCAGTGCTGTCGGAGCCTTACAGGACCTTCATCTCTTTAACATAGGTCTGATCTTTCCTAATTTACTACAGCTACTGTACTATACTGCTAAATTAACCCTAAATACCTATGAAACGGCTTGATAATCTGGCTTTTGCTGATGCTGTATTGTTACGCAACATTAAAACAACTATATTATGATTTTTTCACCCTCAATTGAATGTGATAAAATTGTGTCGTGTTAAAAGACACAAAGTCGGTTAAAATTGATTTTTCTCGCTATCAAAAAGGACCAATTCTGAATGAATTTACTTTTACGTTGCATGTTTGCCACTTAGGCAATAGCCACAATAGTTAAAAAATAAACTAGTCATCAAATAGACAGACTTCATTTGTATGTAAGTAGTCTAATTTTGCACTATTGTCTATTAGATTTCCACTGACAGCCCAAATTTAGCCTTGTTTTAGTAAAGATGTCTACATTTAGATGTCAGTTATACACAAAATCCTTTAATTCAGTTATAAATGTCTATCAGACATGCTGAGATGCGAACAGTGACGGTCAGATCATCAGGCCAGGATGAGAGGTAGAGTTGTGTGTTATAAACATACTGTAGTGATTGAAAGCCATATTTCTGATCTCCCTCAGTTGTATTGTAGTTAGGGTTGTTCCGAAACCTATACTAGTATCGGGAATACTCACCGATATTGCAAAAATTTTGGCATCAGTATCAGTGAGCATTTGAAACCCTAAACCGATTCAATAGCATCTTTTTAAATGAGACGTTTACCTGTTAGCTTTGCTTAACACTGGCAAATATTGTTAAGATATATTTATTTTTGTTCACTATTACTTAACATAAGTGTTACATTGTGGAAACACTTTAAAATACTGCGACGTGTGAAACCATAAATGTCCATTTAGATTAAGTGCTAGATAATGTGCTGTTATACTTTAAAAATGTAAAAGCTGAAGTGCCTTTTTCTTTAAAGGTTTCAAAGAGGTTATTTTTCTGTATTCATTCTGTATATTATCCATATTCATTTTTTATACAGTTATATTGTGAAACGTATATATGGCTTAGGGCTGTGCAATATGGACAAAATAATCATATTGCGAATTATTATTTTTTGAACGAATATTGCAATATTTATTTGCTTTTTCAAACAAGCTACATACACACATTCTAAATGTATTCAGTACACAAGAAGTGCATAACAAAACATTTCACAACGAAATAACACAGTATTAAGTTAAATAAATTAAAACTGTAGTAAAATTGCCTTAAACAGACAACATAAAATAAATTAAGATTAAATAACCTCACCTCTAGTTAAAAACAGACTGTACACAGCAATACTTACTGCTTGATGACAAACAAAACTGTATTAAATTGTCTTAAAAGCAGACAACATGAAAAAATAAAGATTAACTAACCTCAATTTCAGTCAGAACAATAAATAAAAACTAACGTAAATCAAAACCACCTATTTGGTTCTCCCGCTCAACTTCGTTGTGCGTGGAGTGAGCTCTGATTCGTTAACATTTTTCTCCCGCTCGGCTTAGCTGTAACTGCATTCACACAAGGCTTCAGCGTCAAAGCTTTACAGAGGGCGTGTCTGAAGTTGGGGCTGACGCGACCATCATAGCAGCGTCAGCCAATGAAATTAGTCAACAATCGGCTACTGTCTGAGCTGGTGGATTTGCATACAGCGATCTGATTGAGAGTCCCAACTTCTGCTGCGAGCAACGCCACTGAAGTGGCGCCGACGGATCCACAATGCAGTTCGGCAACGTCTGACGTCACCTATTCAAAGTGAATGGGAAGCGTTGACGCTGACGCCCTGTGTGAATGGGGTGTAATTGCCTGGTGTGCTGGGTCATCTCTGATCGGTTAACATATTAAAATCCTGTGCACAAGAACACATTCTGAATAAAAATAAAAAAAAATTGGTAGATAAAATTGCAGACTTGCGTGATTTAGAAATTGCATGTGCTTAAATCGTGATTATTACTTATTTATTTATTTTTCGCAATTAATTGCACAGCCCTAATATGGATTAGGTTTTATTTCAGCTTACATTGTTTGATTTGTGGCTGAACTTGTTTCAGCGAAGTCCAGTAAATAATATTCAATTCACCTTTATTTGTATAGCGCTTTTACAATGTGGATTGTGTCAAAGCAGCTTCACATAGAAGGTTATAGTAAATTGAAAATGTCAGTTTAGTTATTAGCTAGTAAATTAATAGCTAGTATATAGCTGAGTTCAGTTCAGTGTTGTTTAATATTCACTACTTAGAGTTCAAACACTGAAGAGTAATCCATCGGTGCGCAGCTCTAGCTGCAGTCTAGTCGCCGGAGGCTGGAGAACTCGAGGCTCGTCTGTCCTTGGAGGGTCACAGGAATCCGTCTCTTGCTTGCTACTCCGCCAAGCAGCTGCTCAGGATACAGCGAGGTCCAGGGTTAAGGAGCCTTGGGATCGTCTCGTCACGGGTCTTGGATCGCATCCGTGGCGCTGCAAAGTCTTTGGGGGCCTGGGGATGAGTATCCCCAGTTGGAAATAGGGAACAAAGAAAATAATTAGCGTAGCTGCAGTTCATAGTGTATATAAATGAGATGCGTGGAGCACATTCATGCATCATACAGCTAAGTGACGTATTGAGTGTATGCTTTACTAAAAAGATAGGTCTTTAATCTAGTTTTGAACTGAGAGAGAGAGTCTGAGCCTCGGACATTATCAGGAAGGCTATTCCAGAGTTTAGGAGCCATAAATGAGAAGGCTCGACCCCCTTTACTTGATTTTGCTATTCTGGGTACTACTAGAAGCCCTGAGTTTTGAGATCTTAAAGAGCGGGTTGGATTGTAGCGAGACAGAAGGTAATATTACTGTTAAAAGTCTGATAACAAACATACTCTAGCTCACTGTATGTATTTGTTCATATTTTATTAATGGATAAGTCTGAAGCACACCATAAATTTATTTGGTCAGTTTATACAGTGATAGTAATATACACAATGGTTTCAACAGATACACACTCAGGTATTGGTTCAGTACTCGGCCTATACACTGTGCATAAGGGAAGGGAAAAGTGAATGGGAACATCCCTAACTGTAATCCAATCTTAGTGTAATTTTCTTCCGGGAATAAGCATGTTACAGTATCCCATATTTAAATTTGAGTGAGATGTCTAGATGTTAAACAGTCAGTGTGCTCTAAATGTTGTTTTAATCCCCATGCACTGATTTTATCATATGACCAAAAAACACATTTAAACAAGAAGTTCAGTAACGCAGGTTGGAATTATTATTTTTGAGGTGACCTTTTCACTCAGTTGTGTGTTTAACGTCTCTAGAATATAAATGGTTTCATGGACTTTTCCAAATTATTCATACAATGGGAAAGATTTGATCAGTTATTACTCTGAACTGCTTGTTTTCAGACAGCAGCTCCTGGACCTCACTGGTGTCTCCATCTCTTTGCTGTAAGCCTCGCGCCGGGCACAGTCTGATCAGCCTGGGCTTTACAAAGCCTTTATCTTCAGAGCTGAAGGATACCAGGGACCGGCGTCAAGGCAACAGCCCTTCTCTTCACTGTGCCATCCTGATGTTTGGAGGGTCGGACTGTTCGGGAACATTTTATAACGACACCGTTAAATGTACAGTTCAACTCCCTGTTTAGGATCAGGGACTTTTTTTTAACTCTTAGTAATGATTGTAGGGTACAAAAAATGTGAAGCACTTTTAGAACGAGAATTTTTTTAATGTTGCATTATTGCAGTTTTAGCACAAACAGCTGTTTTACAGCTACTGATTTTATAGTCACCTCTTTTAGAGCAAGCAAAGCCTTCACTCACACTTGCAGATACACATGTAGATTTGTATTTAGCACACTCAGAGCCTCGCTGTATTTTTGTGCAATAAATCTTTTCTCTTCTTTTGCATGTATTTAACACGTTTGTTCACGTTTTGCTTTGTATGTTTGACTTGCGTTGCACTTCCACGTTCTTCTCACTGACATGTACAGCTCATCTCTTGTTCTTCGATGTCTGAAAGTTGCGCAAAGCAGCTCCAGTCTTTTCACCGAAGCAATAAATGCAGCGCTTTGCGAAAAGAAACTGATTTGTCTTACCTTTTCAATGAAGAGTCTGGAACAAATGCTTCTCAAAGTGCTTTATTGTTCATCTCATTACAGATCACTAGAGAATTACAGCCGCAGATCGTCAGGAGTATCAGGCTGACGTGAAGGATGACTGGCCTTGAAGGCTTCGATCTCAACTAAGGTCTGGTTTATCCTTCTGATCGTAGGATACTGGGTCATATCCACCTTGAACCTTTGGCGAAGAACAGCATAAATTGGCATTTTATTGCGTAAAGACTAATTAATGATGTTAAAAAATACAATGTTAGCTTAAACGACATACCTGTCAGCGTTGTAGACTTGAGGCACGAGGCAAATATCTGCCATAGAGATCTGGAGAGTGAACCGTATCATTTCAAAGCTCGGTAAAAATACATTTACTACTTCATACGCTGCAAGTTTGGGTTCAGTGAGATTCTTTTGTAAAACATTATATAGCAAGCATAAGAAGTTTTCACAGCATGACGCCACCTACTGATGAATAGACATAAGTAATGGACAATTTAACATGTAAGGGCCATACCTGTCAACCCTCCCGTTTTTCCCAGGATTCTCCCGTATTTTACAGTTCTATCCCGCTATCATCCCGTAAAGGTATTTTCCCGTATTTCTCCCGTATTTTCAGTCTTTCTCTGCAGGGTGGCAATAAACATTAAAGAGCCGATGCTCCCTATACACAACCCATACCACCGAACCACCAGGGGCCGCCCCTTGCTCTTAAATGTGAGTCAGTTCTGTGGTTTCGGTTTATTTAGGCTTGAAACACTTTGAAATAAATATAAAAATGGCGGGATTCCCTTTCCTTTTCATTACAGGTGCCGTCGCTCCTATGCAGTCCCCAAAACAGCCTGATTGGTTAACGCGGCGTGAACGTCAGCTGAAACACCAGATTTTCAAACTGAAGCGATTCGCACGTTAAGCGCGTCATTCGTAGGTATTGCTCCGCGCCATTCGCACGTATCACGCTGCAGGACGCCTATTCACGCCTTTGCATTGACTTAACATGTAAATCACTCGTGCTTGACGCGTCTTTTGCGTCTGCTGTGAACGCAGCATAACAGGTACAATCTTCGAAGCGATCATGAATATTAATGAAGTTGGGCCGCATACAAAATAGAGCGCTCTGGTTGGATCGAACCAAGTCTTTCTCGCACGCTCAGAGACGTCAGGATGCACTCGCCGGTACAGATGTCCACTCCCCACGCTGGAATACACGCATGGATCTCATTGGCGTGACGCAGCTTAAAAAATTCATTTCAAAACGGAAGAACGAATTTGCTCGAAATAACGCAAAAACAACCAATTTTCACTTTTTAGTCAATTATATGTGCCCTAATAGTGTTTATAGCAGCGTGGGACACATTTATGACTGTCAACAGCTCAAAAAATGTGTTTCGGTGTTACGTGACCCTTTAAAGAGCCGATCCTCCCTATATGCAACCCATACCGCCGAACCACCAGGGGACGCCCCTTGCTCTTAAATTTGACTCAGGTCTGTGCTTTTGCTTTATTTAGGCATGAAACACTTTGAAATAAATATAAAAATGGCGGGATTCCCTTTCCTTTCCATTACAGGTGCCGTCGCTCCTATGCAATCCTCAAAACAGTTATAAAGCAGTGCGTGACTTTCAGCTGATGTGCTCCATAGTGATATATAGACGCTGTTTCCCAAACAGATTCTGTACATGTAATTTAAAGCGTAGCGCAAGAGGATACTGTGTTTTTGGTGCGTGTTTGAACACACATACACACATAATTAATAATTACATATAAAGATGTCGATCTTGATGGTTTTTGTTTTTTTCAAACACAACTAATTTTATCCTTTAGTATGGTGGGCGTATCCCTTATTTTCACATCCCAGTGTTGACAGGTGTGGTAAGGCCATGAAATGTGAGTTAAGTTTGTCCTTTTTTCCCATATTGTGACGTACATACAATTGAAACAGCTCTACAATTAGAACAAATGTAGGCTGGGGCATGATTTTTGTCTTTTGGGAACCAATTAGATCGTAGGAAGATTTAACCAAAAAAAA
>CAIGQQ010001431.1:2089559-2101620 GCA_903798035.1 Danio albolineatus | reverse complement strand
TTTGTTTTTGAATGTCAGAAATGTATATTTGTGAATGTTGAGATGTTATATTGGTTTCACTGGTGAAAATAAATAATTGAAATGGGTATATATTTGTTTTTTGTTAAGTTGCCTAATAATTATGCACAGTAATAGTCACCTGCACACACAGATATCCTCCTAAAATAGCTAAAACTAAAAACTACTTCCAAAAATATTCAGCTTTGATATTAATGAGTTTTTTGGGTCCATTGAGAGCATGGTTGTTGTTCAATAATAAAATTAATCCTCAAAAATACAACTTGCCTAATAATTCTGCACTCCTTGTATATGACTTTATGATTGCTTTGACCAGAGCTTTGTGAAGAAACTTACCCTGGAATCCTCGGTTGATGAAATGTTGAGCCCACTGAACCTTATCTTCTCCGATTTTCTGAAGCACATACAGATTCTGAAACGCATCAGTGGAAAATTAATCCTTAAATGTAAACATGAGAGTAATTTTTGTTAGTAATATTTCATGATGAGCACTTAATAAGTTGAAGCAACTAAAGTTTAATTAATATTTTCTTTTATAAAAATCATGTTAAAATGTATAAAACATCAGGCTTTTTTAAGGGATGTTTGTTTGTGCATTGCTCATTTATCATATTGCACTGCGTTACAAAATTTAAACTACAACTTTTAATAAAAAAAAAAAAACAATCTTATATTACTAAGGTGTTCTATTCAAATGACAGCTGATTTTTATGTATGTATTCTAAGATACTGTTATAAAGATATCTCAATGTTTCTCAAAATTTTTTTTTTTCTTCATACTTGTTTGTTCTTATAAATATTATCAAATGTACCAACCTGCATATTTTAGCACAGTTTGGGCTTTAAGATGAAAACAAAGCTTGCTTTTCCTCCTTGAGCATGAGCCCCATATGTATATCATGCTTATATGAGCCATAAAAGTTTGAGGTATCAAATAGGAGTATCACCAATCTAAACATTTCTAAAATTATGCAACCATTCCACTTCAAAATGCAGGTTACATAGGATTAATACAATGCTTAACTCATACTCCTTGTGTAACATATGCTTGTAACATGTGCCATACAATGCATTGATTCAATATGTTGTTCTCTGATCGTAGTAGGTGTGTGGCTTCATAAATTCTCCATAAATTGTTTTATGTGCTCAGAACAAAAAATCTCGTTTTTGACCATGTTTGGAATGGTCATGAATATTAATGAGCTCTGCACTAGTGATCCGCAGCTCATCAGAGCATGATATTCTCTCACACAAATGCGCACACACACACATTTAGTCTGAAATACATGTGCATGTCACACCTGAGCGTATTAGTGGGTTGTTCCCAAATTGGACGTGCTGCATGCCTGCTCTGTGGTTGGTGCTCAAAGAAAGCAGCATCTTTTAAAAAGGAAACCGATGGAGTCAGATCGCACGGGAGAGACAGAGAGCTTTCCAAAGAATGTGTCGTTCTTATTTAAAACCTGTTGTAGTGTTTTCTAGTTGTTCTTAAATTGTGAACTTTAAGGTGCTCTCTACCTTTCTTCTCTCCCCTCCTTGTTGTGACTGTCGCTCACATTTTGTATGATAAATCTGTAAGCTGAGCACCGTAGGGGCTGAGTGCCATTTACTTTGAACTGACATTTTCTTCTGTTTTTGGTTTAGTTAAAGAGTAAGGGTAGTATTTGTCATTTATTTTCTGTGTTTATTTTGATCCTGTAGGTAAGTTATCTTCAGGGTTGAGTTAGTTAATGTTTTGTTTATTATTTTGGCCTTGCTCAGCCCTGAAGCTATTTTTGTTTGCGCTCATTCTTTGTTTCCCGTGAACTTTCCCCCCCTTTTCTCACAATAAAAGAACCCTTAAGATGATTTAAATCATAACCTGCTAACTGTTTATTTATTTTCTTTGACTCATGTTCAGCGTCAGCCATAAACATTTTAGGGTCGTAACAGTGCACAAAACAGTCATCCATTTGTCAAAGAAATATTTTAAAGGGGGCCGACAGATGTATTTTGAAGCTTTAGGCCCAATCGCAATTCTACCCCTCCCTTCCCCTTTTTTGGGAACAAGAGGTAGGGGTGTTCCAATTCTCTTTAGCTTAAAGGTGTAGGTCTAAGGCAGGGATCACCAAACTTGTTCCTGGAGGTCCGGTGTCCTGCAGATTTTAGCTCCAACCCTAATCAAATACACCTGAACAAGCTAATCAAGCTCTCACTAGGTATACTTGAAACATCCAGGCAGGTGTTTTGAGACAAGTTGGAGCTAAAGCCTGCAGGACACCGGACCTCCAGGACCGAGATTGGTGATGCCTGGTCTAAGGGCAAGGGGTAGGTACCCCTTCGAATGAAGATTTTTCAGGACAACACACTCAAAACCAAAGGGTAAGAAAATTCACAAATGATTATTATTTTTTTTGTCATAATTACAATTTTTTAAAACAATGTTTTCATATATTTGTGACCGCGTTCGTGTTTTACCATCATGCTTTAAAAAAATAATAAAAATAAAATAATAAAAACCGTTAAATTTCGCTATCTATAATCCATAGGATTGCTAAACTGACCACTTTTTTGGACCCAACTTTACATATTTGAAGAGCAAAACGCGATAAACGCCATTTTTTGACATTTGGATATTATGATTGGAAATCACTGTTCAGATGTTCCTTAATCTATGTGTGAATTGCTGCCATTGACACAATTGAAGAATGGACATTTTAGGCCTACTACAAAATGTATTTTTTCACAAAACGCGATATCCGCCAGACCAGTTTCTTTACAAAGTGCGATATAACAGTTATAGAACTGTTATATATAGAACAGTATATGCGCGAGCTCAGCATCCCCTGGGAGTAGAGTCACCGCCGGCGAAGTGCTCCGAGTTTGCGCATTGATTTAACGATAATATCAAAACAAAAAAACATATATTTTTAAAAAGAGGATTCACTAGGCTAACTTAAAACGTTTGCCATTTAATTGTTTATACTGTAGGCGAGCTGTCAGTCACAGGCTACGTCCGTCTGTCAGTCAGAGAATCAAAGCTTCAGAGTTGAGCTAACCTCATGGATTTTGATGACGGATTGGAACCGGTCATTCCAGCTGCATAATAATAATAATAATAATAATAATAACAATAATAACATTATTAGTATTACAGTGAAATAAGTCATAAAATATGACGGGACGAGGCGAGCTTGTATCCGTGGACTCGGTGCAACAGGAACTGCGCCATCACGGCTCCACCCGCTCTGATCATACAGGTTTTCAGCAGCGGTGTGGAAGGAAGGAGCCTCCACTCTTTCTGTAACGAGCTACAAGTCGTTTATCTAACTAACTTAATCTTACTTTTCTATATTATAACTAATCACAATTAGTCCGAAGCTGTTTAAGGATAGTTGAAACGATAAACATCCTGCAGTTAGTTTGCTCTGACATCTCAGCCGGTATGTTGTAATCCGACCTTTTCATTTAGGGACTGCCCTGGATTACTGGCACACGCCATAGTCACATTATATCTACTGTATTATGGCATTATGTTTTGGAATAGTATGAATATTTACGATCTATTGATAAATTATTGTTAATTTTCCCACTGATGATCCAAAAGATTTCTTCAAATGCCACAGTGAAGCCTGCTTAAAGCCATTGATGCCCCAGCAAAAGAAAAAGTTATGTTATATTGTGTACGTTCTGGCCAAAACTAACTAACTAACTCAGTATCTTATTATTAATAATCAATCTTTGTATATACTGTTCCATATAGTTATTATTAATTTTAATCAATTTAAGATGTTTGACAATGTTAAGATAAATATGTTGCATTTTGGCATGCTTTTTTACTTCTTTATGAACTATTTATGGACATAAAATTCAATAAAAAATATCCTGGATTTGAAGAATATGTGTCCCTGGCCTTCACTGAGCTCAAGTAATAGTTTAATGTACAGAAATTGTGAATAAAGTTGACTGTTAATGTCTTCAATACTTGTCAAATTACCAACATTTCCCAAAATGGTTACATCTCATTTTGCAACAAAACTCTTCATTTGTCTCTTAGGTCTTGCTTTGTATTTCCAGTTTGTTACTTTTGATTCCTTGTATGTTTGCAAACCTAATGGTGTCTCTACCTGTCTAATGTTGTCTCTACCTGTTTACTGTTTCTCTAAATGTCTGCTTGTATTATTTCTTTTGTTACATTCTTTGTAAAGTGCCTTGAGCTCTAGAAAGGCGCTATATAAATAAAACGTATTATTATTATTATTACTATTAGGTAAATCCTCAGCACTCTGGGGAAGGTTTTCGTCCAGAATGTTCCTGTACTTGGCCACATTTATCTTTCCCCCAAAGTCATCCTGTCCCTGCAGCTGAAAAACACGCCCATAGCATGATGCAGCCACCACCATCACCATCCCGCACTTTTGGGACTGTATTAGACAGGTGATGAGCAGTGCCTGGTTTAGGCTTAGAATTAAGGCCAAAAAGCTCTATCTTGGTCTCATCAGACCAGAGAATCTTATTTCTGACCATCTTGGAGTCCTTCAGGTGTTTATTTATTTTTTTGTTGAGTAATTGAGTATTGCAAATTTCTTGTCAGTCATTTTGTTTTGTCTGAATTTGTCTACATTGCTCAAGTATGTGAATTCAGATTCAGTCTGGTCTCACTCACTTGGAGAGGCTGGATCCCCGAGGCGATGATGTCACAGATGATGCGGACATGAGCTCTCTGCTTGGGGTCTGCAGGCAGGAGGCGCGGCTCTGGACGGGTTTCCTCAATGTACTGGATGATGGCCAGCTGTGTTCATTAACAAAACTAAAAGTAAACAATACAATTCCTGGCAGCCACAAAGCAGGAGAATCCGTCAACTTACAGACTGAGACAAGGTGATGCCGTCGATGGACACTGCTGGCACCTGCTGCATTGGGTTTATTGCTTTAAACTGATCCGTGAGCTTGTGAAAAAAGGTATAGTTTTGAGTTATTATTAATTACAAGATTATTACTTACAGTTTTCTGTATAATGATTTCTTTTTCTGCAGTTTACCTGTTGCCCTCCATCTTTGATGAGATTTATCGGCTTTTGCTCATATTCAATGCCTTTCAATGCAAATGCTATAGAAGTGTTAAAACATTAAGTTGCATTAGAAAAGTACCATTTCATACATGCTGAGAAACAAGATTTCATTGAAAAACTCACCTATCCGGACTCTCCAAGAGCAAGAACTTCTGTAATATCCATAAAGTACTGGCTGGAACACATATATAAAACACAACATTAAAATAATGCATTATAAATAATAACTTGATTTAAGACAATAGCAACAACATATTTAAACCTTAGCTTGTGCCGCCATGCTATTCAAATATCAGTTCTGTATCTACTGAACGCACACAAGGGGGAAAAACAGTTCAACTTGTGCAACCAATGAGATGCAACACCAAAAATCCTCCTCCTGGCTGCATGTCTCGTGACTAAGCAACTTTAGTGGACTTCGGGACATCGGGAAATGATTTCGTCTGTTTTATGTAGCCTACAATGCCTCTCGTTTGTAATATTTGGTGGATTGAAACGCAAACGTTCAGGATTTACGTGTTTACCTTGATTAAGCGTGCAGCTGTTGCGCTCATATTAGACTGCTGATCCCTGAGAAGAGTCGACTTTGTTTAAGATTAATTTATTGACTTGCATAGCGATGCTCCGAGCATTGTGAATCCTTCTTTTGAACTGATTCTTGTGAATGAATGATTCAGTTGAACCGATTCGCGAACTGATTCAAGGCATTTAAAAAGCAAGATCGACAGTGTCAGCAAACCTTCATTCATTGATTTTCTTGTCCTCTTAGTCCCTTTTTTAATCTGGGGTCGCCACAGCAGAATGAACTGCCAACTTATCCAGCATGTGTATTACGCAGCAGATGCCCTTCCAGCTGCAACCCATCACTGGGAAACATCCATACACACTTATTTACACACATACACCAGGGCCAATTTAGCCTACCCAATTCACCTACACAACGTCTATGGATTTGTAGGGGGCAACCGGAGTACCTGGAGGAAACCCAGTGGAAACCTAATATGGGGAGATGCAGACTTCACATAAAAAGGCCAACTGACCCAACCGAGGCTCGAACCAGCGACACTTCTTGCTGTGAGGCGATTGTGCTACCCACTGTGCCACTGTCAGCAAACGCCACCATCAGCAAAAAATAAATAAATTATTTATATATATATATATATATATATATATATATATATATATATACACACACACGTAAAAAAATTCTTTGTACTGAAAATAATATTTTTTATCAGCTACAATTGTATTAATAAAAATGTTCTAACAGTAAACTATATGTGGTCTAAACTAAACAAAATGTGATCTAGAAAATATTATCTAGAAATCTAGACATGTTTTGTTCATCTAGAATAAAAAATTGTGTTAACCGTGCTGTGACATTATATTGATAAGTAAATGGATTACAGATACTGATATAAATATTATATATATATATATATATTATTATTTTATTTTATTTTTGTCATTATTCATGATAAGTGTGTATGGATGTTTTCCATACAGTAGTCCATACAGTAGTCTGTGTGTGCAAATCCAGAGATTCAGCTGTTCACATCAAAGCTGTGAGTGTAGGCCTACATTTCTACCTACACATGCAGATATTATTATCAAACGTTCTCACATTTAGATTTGCTACTAATCAACCTTCATAGGTTGCAGCTGAAAGGGCAACAGCTGCGTAAAACATGTGCTGGATAAATTGGCGGTTCATTCTGCTGTGGCGACCCCAGATTAATAAAGGGACTAACCGAAAATACAATGAATGAATATTGATATATATATGATATATATAAGGAATAATGGTATAATAAATAAAGAAATAAATAAGAACCGTGACACGACGCGAACAAAATCGAAGACACTGCAACTAATAATAATTTTACAATTTCAACGACTATAATATTTGCATTGCAAGATTGAAGTGGAGCTTTTTGGGCACCACGGTGGCGTAGTGAGTAGCACGTTCGCCTCACAGCAAGAAGGTCGCTGGTTCGATCCCCGGCTGGGCCAGTTGGCATTTCTGTGTGGAGTTTGCATGTTCTCCCCGTGGTTGCGTGGGTTTCCTCCGGGTGCTCCGGTTTCCCCCACAGTCCAAAGATATGCGGTACAGGTGAATTGGGTAAGCTAAATTGTCCATAGTGTATGTGTGTGAATGAGAATGTATGGATGTGTTTCCCAGAGATGGGTTGTGGCTGGAAGGGCATCCGCTGCGTAAAACAAATGCTGGATAAGTTGGCGGTTCATTCCGCTGTGGCGACCCCGGATTAATAAAGGGACTAAGTTGAAAAGAAAATGAATGAATGAATGAAGTAGAGCTTTTTGAACTGTTCAAAGGAACCGATTACCTATCATGATTCGCACTTCCCGATGCACACTGTAGTTCTAAACAAGGCATTTACTTCATTTTCCACTGAAAACTGGAAACACTTAACCGTGCAAAATACTATGGAGGAAAGCAAATGCACCAAAACTGAGACCAACAATAACCTACAAAAGTATTTTTCTATCGTTTGACATCAATCTCACGTGTCTTCCGCATACGTAATTACTAATTGACAGTAGTATTATCCTATCACGCCCTAGTAAACAGAGCGCTCGCCAATGATCAGTAAATGCGTCATCAAATAAAGCAACGCCTCAAAATAAACGCGCGCTGCTATTGGTGAAAAATCCAATACACCTAACCAATAGACATCCTGTATTTGGGGGAGTATTTGGATGTTGCCCTTGGTTGGTTGTTTGAACACGATGTCCCACCCATTCTTAAAGTCACAGTAGGAAAAGCGACCCTCCTGCACGGTGCAGGTCTCGGCGCACGTCCTCTGGCGGGGGTTGGACGCACATTAGGGGAGTGAATACAACTTTAATCTACAAATTCCATCATGGCAGCGACATTAGTGCGTTCCATTGTAAAGAAGAGGGTAAGAAACACAAAAATGCATCGCATTTGTACAGCCATAACCGTGTTTTGAGTTTGACGTTACGTCACGTTGTCAAAAGTATCAACTTCACGGTCACACAGCACGAGCAGATACTATGTTGCACGTTAGCCGCCCTGAAAACAACACTATATATTACAAAACACTATGCAAGTATTGCAGGGAGTTTGCAGCATAATAACCCAAAAGCTGTGACCTTTATTTGTTTCATATTTTTAATCTCCTAACACAGTAACCTGTTCAAGTCATAGAAAGCATAAGTTGCCATTATGTATTAACCCTTGTTTAAGTCTGAGAAACAGTGAGTCCTGTTTGCAAGACGATTAACGGTTTCTCTGTATTTTAAGAGAGATATTTTCATGTACACCTGGGTTGATATCTACATAGTGCATTAGCTTCCTTTCTGTGCTATTTATGAAATGATCTAAGTGTGGGAAAACTGTACAGTACTTTTATATGGGGTTTAATTAACTGACATTTAGTAACTGGTATTAAACGTGCACATTTGATCTTCTCCGCAGGTTCCTCTTCAGGTGGGACGTATGTGCTACTCCTCCTCTGTGGTAAGTTCATCAGATAAATGTATTCATTGACAGTTGTTACTTGAGCTCAAGGTGTTTTTAGGGTCACAAGAACTTTTGTTATACCAAGTCTTTGGTTTATAATGCTGCCCCATAAGCTTTTAGCATGTTATCAATATAAACGTCGAATGAAACTTTCCCTACTCGTGTCAGAAGACCACCACACATCACTGAACCTGTGCTGAACCTTGTACTAACAGACTGTAGTGACCAGAGAAATCATTCTAGTCTTTAGAGGTTAATAGCACAGGTTAGGTTAGCACACTAACTCTGTCTAGAATACAACATGTGACTTTTAAAACACTTGATTTTGTAAATGATTACATAAAGAAATGCTCAAAAACGAAACAATTCATAATCACACACACTACCAGTTTTACACACTAGTAATAATAATAATAATAATAATAATTCCTTACATTTATATAGCGCTTTTCTGGGCACTCAAAGCGCTTTACACAATCGGGGGAATCTCCTCATCCACCACCAATGTGCAGCATCCACCTGGATAAACTAAAAATAATAGTCATAAAAATAACTTTTCTAATGGGTTTAAACACTGATATCGCGCAACAGCGTGTGAAAATAGCCAGCCTCTGATAGTAAAAAAATATTAATTATATTTTTATAATCACATTTGATAAAAAAAGTCTGTAGAAACACTTTGATTGACCTTCTTCCTTTAAACGTCATCATAAGCGGAAAGCCCCACCCATTCGTGGCAATCTCTCCCTCATTAGCATAAAGAGCCCTGAGTGAGAAGCAGCCGTCTGCCATTAGAGTTTTGAATCTGCCGCTATGCTTATGCATGGGCATTTGTGGCTCCGCCCTCTTTTGAAAAAGCACAATCTCGTTTGAATTTAAAGCGACAGTCATCAAAATGGCACAGCCTAAATAGGGCATTTTCAAGGAGTTATAAACATTTGTTTGGTATTTTGAGCTGAAATTTTACATACACAGTTTAGAGACATCAGAAATTTGTTTTGCATGTTGCAAAAAGGGGCATAATAGGTCCCCTTTAAGTCTTAAACCCTAACTAACACATGCAGACAAGCACATTTGCATACAAGTAAATGTCACATTAAAGTAGCACCCTATTGGAAAAATCTGATATTGCGATATGAACACAGTTTCAGAGGATAGTTTGAATATTTGACGGTTTTCTGGGGAGTCTAACAGTATTAATGTAGAGAAAATGAATAATCACAATAGAAAAAAAAATGCTTTTCTTTGTTTTGTTGTGTTTCTGGTCCAAAAATCAAAGAAATTCTTAGACCAAGTAAAAATATTTTTTAGTTTTTTTTACCATCAGAAGAAATAAGTGAAAATTAAGAGTTTTTCTTTGCTTGTTTTAAGGAAATTATCTGTCAGCGGGGTAACTGAAATAATCTTGTTTTCACTTTGAAATGTAGATCTTTGGACTAGAATTAAGACAAAAATTTTAAGTAAGAAATGTTTTTTGCTTAAATCATGTACATTCCATTTAAATACAGTGATTAAATACAATTCTGAGGCTCCTGGTCAACTACAATTCAGACTGAACGTTGCATATCTTTGTGATGTGACTATCGTGGATGCGCACATTGCGATATCCATGCTGAAAAGATATACTGTGCAGCCCTACATTAAAGTAACAAGTATTCTAAAATTGGCTCAAAATATCGAACATATTTCATATCCTGACTTGATGGAATCATAGTTTGAAGCAGTAAAATCAGAGTCTGAGTAATATCCTGTAACACAGATAATCTTGAGTATTCAGATTGACTCATCTGCGTCGACTCCACAATGTAAAAAGACCATAATTAGGAGTATTCACTGCTATTCACTTTGACTCTGGTTGGTGGATAACCCAACTGTTGCATTTTGTTATATTCTAGATACAGGATATGTCTTCATGAAGCACAGGCAAAACATTTAGCTCACCTCAGATTATTATCATTATTATATCTGTGTTTTTGATTTGTGTTTGCTGTTTTCATGTATTTTCCATAATTTCTCTCTGTGTCCTTCCTCAGCCCACCACCAAGTTGTTCATTGATGGAAAGTTCGTAGAATCCAAGAGTTCACAATGGTTGGACATTCACAATCCCGTAAGTTCATGCTGTGCTAACAGACACTGCTGGCTTTACACTAGAAAGAGATAATGTACTACTACAGTCGTTTAGCAGATTACATTCTTTGACCACACAGGGGCCTAGTTAGGTTAACCCATTAGGTTAATGTGCTTTAAGCTCATGTGATTTTGTACTGGTCAACTTGACTAGACGACACACGGCACCAGCTTTGCTTGGTTATTCTTAGTTACAAAAGCAGTCTTTTTGATGAATAATTGAATAACTTAATGATTCTTTAGTACCATTGCCAATGTGTAAAAGGCAAAATTAGATGAAATGTAAGGATGAGGCAGATATTCAAGCTCTTTCCACTAGCTTTGCTTAATAGAAAATGCATGCTATAATAATAGCTTTTTTGTTTTTACACTCTGCATTTGCACTTTTCATAATGTGAGAATTCACATGGTTTAACTTTATGAAGTGTGCTTCACACAGGTGAGTGGGCTTGACAAACTGTAGAAACTCTTCTCTCTAAAATAAAACACTCCCTACTCCTAACTCTAGCACATAATTCTCTGAGCACTAGGAATGTGGTGATTAACCGATTTCACTGTTATCCATGATTTAATTCATTCATTCATTCATTCATTCATTCATTTTCTTTTCGGCTTAGTCCCTTTATTAATCAGGGGTCGCCACAGCGGAACGAACCGCCAACTTATCCAGCATTTGTTCTACGCAGCGGATGCCCTTCCAGCCACAACCCATCTCTGGGAAACACATCCATACATTCTCATTCACACACATACACTATGAACAATTTAGCTTACCCAATTCACCTGTACCGCATGTCTTTGGACTGTGGGGGAAACCGGAGCACCCGGAGGAAACCCACGCAACCACGGGGAGAACATGCAAACTCCACACAGAAATGCCAACTGGCCTAGCCGGGGATCGAACCAGCGACCTTCTTGCTGTGAGGCGAACGTGCTACTCACTACGCCACCGTGGCGCCTGATTTAATTCATCACAATTAATTCATCGTAAATGCTTCTCAAGTCGCGTTTTTGCACTGAACAAAACTGCTGCAACTAAACAAAGTTATGCAACTGTGCACTAGTTCTGAGCTTGTACAATGAGGTTAACGCGCATGCAAAGTGGATAAAGTTTGACGGTATTGTGTTTACTTCTCTAAAATATATTGTCTATATAGTCTGGCTAAATAACAAAACTTTTTTCCCCTTTGAACACAATACATTTTATTTTGAGAAACTTTTAAAATATTTTGGGGCAGTAAACATGTCAGGCTAAATAATTCAAGTGAATCTTTGACTTCTGCTGTCTTCATTTGTTTAAAAAACACAGACGTCTTTACCATTTACACCTAAAAAACTACAAAAAAAACTACAATAT